>JAFEMH010006025.1:0-138604 GCA_022495995.1 Adenophora triphylla var. japonica
CAAAGAAGAAGTTGAGAAGCTACTTGCGGGCAGGGTCTCATCACAGTTATCGAGATACTTGACATGGTTGTCCAACATCGTGACCGTAAACCAAGGCCAATAGCTGGAAGGTGCGCTGGTGTGTGGATTTTCGAGATCTGAACTAAGGCCAGCCCCAAAGACGACTACCCTCCGCCAAACATAGACATCCTGGTGGACTCCACTGCCCACTACGAAGTCTAAATCCTTCGTTGATGGTTTTGGCAGGCTACAACCAGATCAAGCAGCTGGCCGAGGAAGACCAAGAAAAGACAGCCCTTCCCACCACACCATGGGGAACCTACTGTTATACAGTAATGCCATGTCGGGTCTCAAGAAAGCCGGCTGGGTACTTACCAAAGGGCAGCGACCGCGCTTTTTCATGACATGATCCACAAGGAGATTGAGGTCTACGTAGATGATATGATAATCCACTCCAAAGGAGAGGGTGGGCAGCACTTTGTTGACCCTACGAAAATTCTTTGAGAGGTTGAGACAGACATTCCATGAGACTAAACCCTGCCAAATGCACCTTCGGAGTGACAAGGGAAAAGTGCTTGAGGTATATGGTCACAGAGCGAGGTATAGAAGTTGACCCTTTGAAAGATCAAAGCCATCAAGTGGATATGAGGCCACCTCAAACCCAGACAGAAGTCAAGAGCTTCATGGGTAAATTGCAGTACATCAGCCGTTTCGTCAATCAGTTGACCACTATGTGCGAGCCCATCTTCAAGCTCATGAAGAAGAATGTGGACACAGAATGGAACTCAGAATGCCAAGATGCCTTTGACCAGATCAAGGCATACTTAGTACATCCCCTGGTACTATGTCCCCCACATAGACAGAAGCCTCTTCTGCCTCTATCTCACTGTCACAGACACGGCAGTTGGGGCTATGCTTGCTCTAGGAAAAGAAAGACTCTCGGGTAGAAAACGCCATTTACTTTGTTCAGCCGGAAGCTACATGGTGGGAGTGAGCTCAATTACTCAGCATGTGAAAGTAGACCTGCGCAGGACTGGTCCGGGTAGTCGGCAATTGAAGCATTATATGGCAAGCCCACCCTGTGAATTTGGCTCTCGAAAATGGACCCCATCAAGTACATCTCTGACAAGCCTTCCCTCTCGATGCGTTTAGCGAAGTGGTCCTTCTTCTTGGCAGTAAATACGACATCAACTATGTGACCAGAAAGGCCATCAAGGGTCAAGCATTGTCAGATCACCTGGCGAACTTCCCCAGTAATGAAGACAGAGGGCCTGGAACCCCAATTCCCAGACTGGAAGGGATCTTTGCAGTTGAGCCTGAGAATAAGATGGCAATTGTTCTTTGACGGAGCCAAGCTAACAAAAGAGGAAATGGTGTAGGAATGCTATTGGTCGATTCGAAAGATGAGCATACCCCCATAGCCCTCAAGTTGAACTTTCCTGCCACGAACAATATCGCCGAATATGAAGCCTCGCATCGCTGGCTCCGGAGGCCGCGGTGAGAGAGAAATGTCAGGGGCCAGTCTCGAAGTTTACGGGGACTCCGCCCTGATCATCAACCAAGTCTCCAACAAGTGGAAGACCGTGGATCTGAACTGCTAACGATATCATGCCGCATGTGAGGAGTTGACTTGTGCAGCCAGAGAAGTGACTTTCCACTATCCGCCGAGGGAAAAGAACAGATGTGTTCGCGGATGCCCTAGCCACTCTGAGCCTCATTGGTAGAGATCCCCGAGGGAAAAGCCATAAAGCCCTTCAGAGTGGGTAGAAGAGAAACCCCAGCCTTCTGTTGTGAAGTGGACTGGGATCTCGTAGCCTGCTAAAGGAGCTACCTTGGTACAATCCAGACTTTACCAATACCTCAAGAGACGGAGAAGTCAGCTTTCACAGGTTGACGAAGAAGGTAGACCCACAAAAGTAAGGTGTCAGAGCCAAAAGCTTGCGAGCCCTGCAAAGGTTGGCTTCTCCCATTATGTTATCCTCTAGGAGGCAACCTGCACAAGAAACGCTATCAAGGACCACTCCTCTTATGCCGCGGTCACCCGTCAAGAAAGAGCTAGAGAGCCTCGACCATCAAGTCCATAATGGGGTCCTCGGTCCCCACATGAATGCCAGAAGCCCCCGATGCAAGTGATCCTCAAGAATGGGTCACTACCGGCATCTCCACGAGACAGACCGCGTCCCACCACTTCCGAACCTGCGTTACATAAAAGTACTAGCGGTTCTCCAACCTCAACCATCTCCCACCTCATGAACTTCTACTGGAATGACGATTTCTTGGCCGCTCGCAACTTGGGGCATTGACGTGAGAGGGAAAATAGCTCCGACAGGAAAGAATCTGGGCCACGAGTTCGTGTTGGTAGCCATCGACTACTTCACCAAGTGGGTAGAGGCCAAGTCCTACAAGGTCCTCACTTCCAGAAAAGTCGCCCAGCTCCTCAAGAGAAAACATCATATGCATACCTGGATAAGTGCATCCAACGAGATCATATTTGAGATGGGACACACTTCGAAGGAGACTGCGCACAGACTGCCGTCAGAATTCAAGAGTTACTCGCCACAAATCTTCCCCCTACAGAGGCTCAAAAGGACAAAACGGGAGCCGCGGAAGCCGCCAACAAGACACTCGAGCGGATCATCCGGGAAGATGGCCACCCGTGGCTCCGAGATTGGCCCGAAAGCGGCACCTGGAGGACTTTGGGGGCTACAGAACGCTCTGCCAGAACAGGCCGAGCACAGAAGAAACTCCTTTTGCCCTCACTTACGGGATGGAAGCAGTGTTATCAGCGGAGTCTGGAGTCCCCGCCATTAAGGGTCCTCCTTGGCAAAAACAGCTGTCAATGAAGCAGAATGGCTCGCGCAGCCTATCTAATGAGTTAGCCCGTTATTGAGGGTAAGAGCTAAAAAGCCATGGAACACACTTGAGCCTACCACAGGCAAACGCGACAGAGCGCCCCATAAAAAGGTCAAGGCTGAGAACACATCACAAAGAGGGCGACTGAGTGCTGAAAGGAAAGCCCCCTACCAGAGAGACAACCCCTGGGAAAATGGGAACCCGTTCCGATCGGCCCTCACGGCAGTGCAGAAGACACCGTCAGGAAGGAGCAACCAAGCTCGAAGACTTGGACGGCAATCCCCCTCCGTCTCGACCCAGCCAATCGGTGATAAATCTCCGAAGATAGTATGTCTAATAATAAAAAAAAAAAAAAAAAAAAAAATCTTAGTGTAAAAGAAGAATACCCAGCTGAGGTTGAAAAACCCAAAAAGGGCGGTCTAGGCAAAAAATAGGGTTGCACAGAAAAAGAAGGACTTAGTTTGGTTAGTTCACCAAGGAATGAACTACGAAGACTTGAGCCCCTCAGTGCTTCTCTCTGTAAAAAGGGAACGTAGGTACCCATACATGGTCCGGCTCTAAACAATAAAAAAAGGGCAATAAAACTTCCATAAAGTGCGTCCCTTAGCAATACATAAGCAGGGTATTTCAGTTTTCATAAAACGGGTCCCAAGAAATAAGACATTTGAATTTCCATGAAACATGTCTTGATTAATTTCTAAAATAATATTTCTTGTTCATTACAAGTCAAAAATTTCTTTATGAGTTCAAGCACGGCTCACCTCTTGACTCGCTAACCTGCCAAAAAGATCTAAAATACAATAAAATGCTTAAAATAAACTAAATGATTTACAAATGTGTAAAATCTAAATCTGGCTCACGCCTTCTGGCTCCCGGGAATTTCGTAAGTTTCCCTGCAATTCCCCGGGACCTTCCTAGTGTTCCGGAAATGTCCTGGGAGTAGTCCCAAATTAAAATTAGGGCTGGAGGAAGCCTTCCTGACTGACAAAACACGTTTTTCTTAATTAGGAAGAAGGTTCTAGAATAATGCCACCTTGCATGGTTCTAGGGAATGCTTAGTTATAATGAGAAGCCCTCACGGCTGCCAGCCAGTCAAGGTCTCTGGCTACCCTTCTATTAGCCTTATCCAGTGCCGTCAATAGAGCTCCTCCTCTACCCATTTCAACATATAGACAATACACATATTTCATAGGAGATACAATGTATCACTTTGAAGACGTGTAGAATATTGTTGAAGACTCAAGAAGGTGAGAGAAGAAGGCCAAGAAGTTCCCTTTCTCCTCCTTGAATATTCAAGACCAATCTCTCCTCCTAGCTCCAACCAAAGAAGCAAAGAAAGTAATTGGTAACCTCGCTGACCTGTTAACCTTGCTTTTAATTGATATACTTGCTCATCGCATTCATATATCTTGCTTGGGACTTGGCATTCAGAACCTAAAGATCTCATCTTTATCACCCCCTTTCCCTTCCGCATGCATTAAGACCTCATTTATCATAAAAATGTAGTCTTTTTCACAAGGTGCTATCCTTTGCACCTAAAGCCCCCATTTTCAAATAAAATGTCATTTTTATGCATCATTTGCATATAAAAATCCAATCTTTTCAATAAAAATGCATCCTTTGCATTCAAAAACTCTTGTTCAAGCATCATTTGCTTTAAAGATCACGTCTTTACCATAAACTAGCATCATATGCTTTTCAAAATGCAATCTTTACCATCATTTGCATAATGAATGCCAATTTCTTCAACAAAATGCATCATTTGCATAAAAACCAAATCTTTATGCAATAAAGATTGTTCTTTAAACTAAGTGCATCATTTGCAATCTAAATAGTGTCATCTTTTCATTAAAGTGTTATTTTTCATCATGCATTTCTTTTTCCCATGCTGGAATTGGATTGGTGTAAAAGATCCCATCTTTACATCGTTCCTTCTCATTTAAAGGTTCCGATTGATTTCCTTAGAAAGGGAGATTCGTAATCTTATATTTTTGACTGCGATTATGCCTTAAGAAAGAAGCATGAAGCCTCTATACGAGTCGTGTCGCCCTAAAGCCAATATTTGATGGGCTAAGGACCCTCCTTTCCTAAGGAACCTCATCTTTGACTAAAAAAGAGTCATTCTCTCGATCACGCAAGTCCCGGGGCTCCGAGGTTTAAAATGCGAGTTACCACAAGTTACAGACATGAGGGTTGGATGAGAATCCTAAATACATAAAATTTCAAGGAATCTTGGAACGAGTCAACAATGGGCTTCCACCGTCGGAAGACAACTTGGGACATTTCCCCTTATTTTCAAAACACATGCACACACAAGAAAGCATGCAAGCAAGCACGATTACTGAAATCTTGGAGACTTGCTCGCAAGGCACTTTGGGTGAACGCCAAAATATTCTTCTAAGGGAACTTAACCTTTGAACCCAAGTAAAACCTTTTTTTCAAAGTTTTGAGGTAATCAAAATGGCGTGGTGAATTCGCTCTTCAAACAACTTGGACGTCTTCAAACTCGCGCGAATCCATAGAGAAATCGAGAACCTCACATTCACAGCTCGCGATCCGCTGGGTACCTACCCAAAGTAGAAAAGCTTCCATTTTCAAAACAAAAAAAATTGATACTCGGATACAGAGGTGGAAACCACTTACCCTTCCCTAACACTCCTGACGCGTAGTTTGGATAACCGGTGGTTTAACAATCCACGTATCATATCCCTTCCCAAAAACAATCTTGAAAAAAAAAAAAAGGAAAGCTTTTCCTTCGAGCGGTTACAACTCCCATTCGCCGATTTTCAATTAATCATACTTGCTTTCTTTACCACTATCGCATTATCATTTGCATCTTGGAATTTGTGCACTTTGAAACGGAAAATACCCGAAACACAAAGGAGGCGGACCTGGAAAATTGATCCGACGCAGCTGAGAATTCACCCTCATTGTATTCCTGACCTGCCTGCTCAGTGGATTTCCACCAGCAAAATCATGGTTAACTCTGACCCAGCAGCTCGAGGGCTATTCAGCTTCATGCTTGACCGGGAATTCGAGAAAATCCCACGCGCTCACGCGCGGCAATCTCCCCGTCCTCGAAAATCATTCCTTTAAAACACATTTATGAAAATCTTTGTTTAACTCAAAAAGGAACATTTTTAGGAGACCGCATATTACGCGCAACCATAACCCGCACACTTTTGCACGCACGTCCTTCAAACCCGCGAGGGTGGATCCAGCTGCAGTCATGGACAACCTTATGACTTTTTTTTTCTGTGTGGGTTGGAATCATCCCAACCTCCCCATGGCAGCCAGCTGTCGAATGCAGAGTCCGTGTTACACGTCTTCAAAAAACCGTGACTTTTGGTTGGTTTTTGGTCTAGTCCGTGTCATATAGCCCACTTGCATACCCACGTGGGAGTCAAGCCCGAACTCACAACGGAAGCCAAGATTGTTGCCCTGGCAAGCGAAATTCTGCCAAATTCCCGATAAGGAAAAATTGGTGGGATCTTGACTCTTGACACCCACTACCGATCTGTTGCGGATCCAAACGACTGGGACAGTCAGGTTGAAGTCTTTGCCAAAAATTAAAAGATCTTTCGCTCAAGCGAGGCTCTGCGGTGTCCGAGCAATAATGGCAAGACCTCGACCTGATCGACTTCGACTCCGACTTACGCACTGCCGACCAACGAAGTTCAATGTGACACTGTGATCCCGCCTTTACGCCCGACCCATGCCTATTATTTCTCTTACACCGAAAGTTAGAATCATTCGTTAAGTCCAAGTTGCCGGAGATCCGTCAAGGACAGAGACCGAGGCTTTCCCGCATCGCTCACTACAATCCGCATCGCCTCGTGTCCCAAAAGTCCTATGGGCGCCAGACCCGACAGGAGCGTCTTCACTCCGGCGGCGGGGATCCGCGTGCCCACAGGACCCTCGCCTGGCCGTCCACCCTGGAGGTCGACAGGTGGACACGAGGGGCTTACACGAGTGACGGAACCCGCACCATCCATCTCACAGTAGTTGTGAAAAGAAGGGCAACATTCTTTTCCAACCAAAATAGATATTAATAAAAGACACTGTTCTTCATAAACTTGAAGATTCTAATTTGATATTGTTGTAGCCTTCATTAATACCTACTCGAGCTCAAACCTTTCCTATTCCTTTCTGCAGTCTGAAACAGCTGGCTGAGATTTGGCTACTTGTTGCCAGGCAGAGAATTCCTTATGTATCTTCTTGACAATCCTTGCTTCCAGAGTCAAAATGGCTGATTTGTAGCAGAGAACACTGCTGTTTGGTATGATGATGAGGAAGAAGAGCTAGCCTGACAATGGATGCCCTCCCCCATCTTCATATAACCCATTGCTGAAGACTGTCCCTTCTACTTCTCCAGCACCCTAAGCTGCCACGGTCCTCACCTCGCTTCCTCGCAACCCCCACCGCGCACCTCTCCCTTCCAGCTAGCTCACTTTGGAAATTCAGGTTATCTTGACCTTTCCAATTTTGTCACGCCTGATTTGCCTACCTCCTGCACTGACAGGTGAAGAGTCAGCCGGATCAGACAACATGGATCATTTACATGATGACGCAGCCCAGCAGGAACCACTTGCAGCCAACGGAAGTGAAACCCGAAGGGCAAGATGAGGTAGAAGCGCACGGACCTGGAAAGCAGGGGATGAAATCACTTCAAAGTGTGCTCGCAGCCCACGCAAAGGCTTGAAGAAGGACGAGGAGTTGTACGAATCTACACGAGAGTTCAAGATCGCACAAGGACTTGGTAGGAGTGAGGAACTTGATCGAAGCTTTAGCCAAAGAGAAGTGGGTTTGCCTACGACCGGGAACATGTAAGCGTCGTCAAGCTAAACTCTCACCAGGAGTAGACTCTATCACAGTGTTAGTAGTCATCTCTGAAAATTGGTTGAAGAACACGTACTGGATGCCTTGAAAGAGTCTTAGTTTAAGAGGCGATTCAGCCCCTTCATCGCCACTCACTACCCTGATGCTCTCCTGGACTGAAGCTGAGGAAGAGCCAGATCCCTCATATGGCGTCAGTATCCCGACCCGCTTTTGTCCCCACGGCCATCAGAGTCAAGGCCAGGGTTCCCACGAGAGCTACTTGGAGCGACACGATGGAGACACAGCCGAAGTGCCGAAAGGACAACACAGGGTGTGGAATTGAAGGAGCCAAAAAGCCCAGAAAATCTCTCTAGCAGCAAGGAAAAGGAACCCGCCACGAGGTTCGGTCTTGGATAAATCCTTATCGATGACGGAATTTCCCACTTCAGAAAATGTCTGCGATTGCCAAAGATGCTGTCGACACAACCCCCAGGAGAAGACATGCTTGAGAGGCGATGAGGAACTGTGATCCTACCGTTAAAGAAGTTGCTAGGTTCGGATGAGAAAGCCATTTGCCAAGCCCAACTCCTAACAGTGATCTCCGCGGATGCTGACTTTGAAAGTTTGAATGAGACTGTGAAAGCTTTAACGGAGATGTGAAGTATGAGTCAGTGGGTTAACTTAGAAAAGGTCAAAAGCTGATAACCTGGGATCACACTCGCAGCCGCCCATGCTTCCGGAGCACCGCCAATCAGATCAATCAACAGAATTGGCCCGACACGCCAGAGAATCCGCCTTGACTTTGAAAGATAATTGACAGAATCCTCCAGGAAACAATGACCAAGGAAAATCCAATGTCTATGTGACGACCTGGTCTGGCAGCACGATGTTGGCAGCTAAGGGTGACAAAAGAAGCACCGTCTCTGAGCTAAAACAGACAAAAGGCTTATAAGCCAGAAGAGAAAAGCCTGACTACATGATAAGGAGGATCCAGCTCAACTCAGCTGAAGTACACCCCAAGCCAATATCCTTATGGTCCGCTGGTTCCTTGATACCCTCACAAGTTGAAGCTAGAAGAAAGTTTGTCCAAGACCATGGTGCCCATAGATGTCACCCCAGATGGTCGTCAAATGATTGGAAATATCCACTACGGAACATCATTACCTTCACCGAACTAGACCTGCCAAGTACGCTAATCATAACGAACCTCTTTGTATCAAAGATTTGAGCCAATAAGAGGATCGTTGTTGCTCAAGCATTAGTCGGACCTGGGCCGCAATGAATGTCTTGCCAGCCAATGATGGATCATCGCATTTATGAACGCATCCTAAAACTTTCCAGCGGATATGATCAAAGCCTGATTGATTCACTCACGACGTGTTCCGGGGATCACCACTTTATATGTGGTTCGGAAAAAAGGTCATGACTGCCTGTTCAAACTATCACATTCCGATTTCATTCACTGCCGTCCTTAGCCTTCTACGTACCAGAAAACGAGTAGCTCGACTCCGGATGCACTGCGTCAAACTCCAGCTTTGAAGTGATGGAACTATCACCACCATTTATGGGGACAGTATCACCTAGAAGGAACCAGCACATTAGTAGATTTGATATTGGAGATCAGATTATGATGAAGGGTTAGCATTGATCGAGTTCTCAGCAGTTCTTCCAAGCATAAGCGCGGTTGCATTACTCACCACTACTTCGATAAAATCCCTCCTGCCATGAGAATGATGCGAAAATGAGTTATCTTCCGGCACTTGGATTGGGTAGAAGACTTCAAGGTCGGCAACATCATCATCGATGCCAAGAACATACTACCAGACATGGCTTGGGTACAAACCAAACTCTCGAGATGCCATAAAGCCTAAGGACGAAAGGTAAGGGGTCCCAGCCCATCCTCAGAGCTTTTGTCCTCTGACCATCATCAGCAAAGGAGGGACACAATATGATGAAAGTGATCGCGATACTCCCTCGTAGAAAACCCTTCTAGAGAACCTTGAGAAAGCTTAGGGAAAGCTGTTTGAATCTGCTCTTCGAAGAATGTTCCTTGATTCGCGAGCTATCCCGGGAGGACTACTGGAGCGCTCAGAATGAGCACGCCTACAAAGGAAATCCGTCCAGCGCTCAAAGAGTTAGGCATCCGGGACAATGGGCTTCTCGTGCCTTCGAGTTAGCTCTTCCAACAGGTCAGCCGACACAAGAGCGCCGAGGAGTCGAAGACAGCCAGCGGACTCCGCAAGAGCGCTCGACGAAGAGCACAAATTCCCAGACTGATCGATTTCGGTATCTACAGATGACTGAGATAGTTGCGCCATCGGAGACGAGATGGTGAAAGTCATTTTGATCCTCGCACTTTGGTGGATGAAGAGAGATAAATGCCATTGAAGAATTGGGAGAGCATTCTAGGGGTTGATAGTGAGTTTGACAGGCAAACTACCACGGAGCTTGGATCGGATCCCGTCCTCTTCTCAGTCTGGTTTGCCAAACCCCCGCTGTTTATTCAGCCAGCTCAAGAATCTTTGAATTCCAGCTCTTTTAAAGGTCATCCAAGGGAACACGCCTTGAGCATTATGAAAAATGTAATCGATGTCATCTTTCCTCTTATTTTGAAATTAAATGACAAACTCTTTCGACTATCCTCTTACGCCAACTTAACAAATGATAAATTAACTCAAAACTTAACAATAGCCAATGATGAATCATTTGAACAAGATGCAAACACACTAAACAATACATTAAAGAAATCTTTAAGCAGTGTTCAGGAAAGAGAGGAAAAATGGGCTCCTAAAAAGCTGCCAGGAGGCTCTGAGGAGGGTAGACTCCGGGTACTATCGGAGGAACCTAAAGAGACACAGATCGGAAGCTTCTTCCAGGGGGTTCAAAGGGACAGACTGACCTCGCCGCTCAGAGATACGTCGACGCAGTTCGACGGTCATACAAGGACACGCGGGGGCTTAGAGAGTCCAGAGTAGAACACAGAATCCTTTTTAGATGACACTGCAAGCCACTAAAGAGAAATTGACAAAGATTAAGTTGGAACGTCTCTAGAGGTCAAGAGAGAAATTGAGAAGCTAACCGCGAGGGTTCTATCACAGTCATCGGAATACCTTGGTAGCATGCTGTCGGACATCGTGATCGTAACCAAGGCTGATGGGAAGGTGCGCTGCCGCGCGGACTCTGAGATCTAACAGGCCGACCCTTAAAGACGACTACTCTGCCAACACAGCATGCCTGGACTTTGCACTGCCAACTACGAAGTCAAATCCTTCGCTGATGGTTTTTGGCAGCTAACAACCAGGACCAAGATGGCCAGGAGACCAGGAAAGAGACCTTCAGCCCCACCACGGGAACCTACTGCCTACACAGCAATGCCATTCGGGCTCAAAGAATGCCTGGCTACTGATCTAAAGGGAGCGACCGCTTTTTCATGACATGATCCACAAGGAGATTGAGGTCTACGTAGTTATAAGATAATCCACTCCAAGAGAAGGTGGGGAGCACATTCCCTCTGAATTACGAAAGTTTTTGAGAGGTTGAGACAACATTCCATGACATTAAGCCTGCCAAATCACCTTTGGAGCGAGAGGGAAAAGTACTTGGGTATATGGTTACCTAGCGAGGTATAGAAGCTTATTCTCTAAAGATCAAAGCCATCATGGATATGAGGCCACCTCAAGCTGAGGTAACAGTCAGAGCTTCATGGGTAATTTGCAGCATATCACCTGCTCGTCAATCAAATCTGTAACCACTATGTGCGAAGCCCATCTTCAAGTCTATGAGAAGAATGTGGATAAATATGTATCTAGAATGCCAAGATGTTTGACCAGATCAGCATACCTAGCACATTCATTGCTCATGCCCCTCACAGAGAGGAAGAGCTTCTCCCTGCTCATCTCACCGTCACAGTAGACGCAAGTCTGGCTATGTTGCCTCAGGAAAGCAAGATTCTGGTAGAAAATCGCCATTACTATGCTGTGATTCTGCAAGGAGGCAGGGGGGTGAAGCTCGGACCACTCAGCATGCCAGACCTGCATGACTGGTCGGAGCGGCAATTGAAGCATTATACGCAAGCCCACCTGTGAATCCTGCTCTAAGTGCATCTCATCAAGACATCTTCGACAAGCCTTCCTCTTCGGTGTGCTTAGCCAAGGGGTTCTTCTTGGCAGATTGATTATGATGATACTATCTAAGGCTCAAGCATTGTCAGATTATCTGCTGGCTTCCCCATAACGAAGTAGCAGTAGGTCTACTGAATTCCGAATATGAAGGAATCTTTGGAGTTCAGCCTTGAGAATATGGCAATTGTTCTTTGATTGGCTTGCGACAAAAGAGGAAATGGTGTAGGAATGCTATTGGTCATCTTGAAGACTGAGTATACCTTGCATAGCCCTCAAGTTGAACTTTCCTGCCACGAATAATGTCGCCGAGTATGAAGCCTGCATCGTGGGTTCCGGAGGCTGCCCGTGAGAAGAAATGTCAAGGAGTCGAAGTCCTACCCTGAGACTTGGCCCCGACTCATCAACCAAGTCTCCAACAAGTGGAAGACTGTGACTCTACCTACAACGGTATCATGCCCACGCAGGAATCAACCTGCAGCCCAGAGAAGTGACTTTCCACTACTGCCGAGGCAGAAGAGATCGCATATGTCTGAGTGACTCCAGCCTCACTTGTGTTTGAGGGAAAAGCCATAAAGCCCTTCATAGTGACAGTAAGAGAAGCCCCAGCTTTCTTGTGAAGTGGACCTGGGACCCGAGCCCATAAAGGAACCTTGGTACAATCAGATTTACCAATTCCTCAAGACGGAGAGTCAGCCTTCAAGACACCAGGTAAACCAAAGAAGGTGTCAGAGCCAAAAGCTTGCGAAGTTGATGACCGAAGTCCATAATGGTCTTGCGGTCCTCACATGAATGCCAAGAACCTCAGTGTATCCATCATGGGTTACCATCGGGCTCCATGGAGACAGCCCGCCATGATCACCCTCTATGACTGGTCGCCAACCTCAACCATCTTCACCTCAACTACCTGCACCACTATGACTCCTTGACCGCTCGCAACTCGGATCACTCACGTGATAGGAAAATAGCCCGAGCTAGTAATGGATGAGTTCGGTTGGTAGCCATCGACTACTCCTACTGAGTTGGAGCAGTCAACCCCTACAGGGCTCACATTCAGAAAGGGGCCCAGTTTATCAAGGAAGACATAATGTGCATGATATGGGTGCCCAACGAGATTATTTCTTGAGAATGGGTTACACTTTGAAGGAGACCGCGAGAGACCGCCGCCAGGGTTTAGGGCGACCCGCCGATAAGCCGTCTCGACAGGCTTTACAGATGGCACAATGGAGCTGTGGGAGCGCCATAAGACACTCGAGCGGGTATCATCCGCAAGATAGCCACCCGTGGTCGCGACCGGGCCGATGGCACCGGAGATCTCTTGGGGCTTACAGAATCGTCGTCAGGAACACCCACAGGAGAAACTCCTTTTGCCCCTAACTCACGGGACTTGCAAGGAGTGACTATCCAGCGGAATCCAATCCGTCATTAAGGGTCCTCCGGAAAAACAGCTGTCATGAAGTGAAGCGGTTGCGTAGCCGATCATGAGTTAGCCCGCTTGCATGAGAGAAGGCTAAGAGCCATGGAACACACCCGAGCTGCACGCAACAGCGACGGCAGAGAGCGTTGATAAAAAGGTCAAGGCGAATAGACATCAAAGAAGGCGACCTGCAGTGTTGAAAGGAAAGCCCCTACCAGAGATAACCCCTGGAAACTGGAACCCGCTCATCGCTTATGTGGTACAGAAGACATCATCGGACAGCCACCAAGCCGGAGACTGGATGGCAATCCCTTTGTCCACCCAATCAACGGTGATAAACTCCAAAGATACCACGCCGAGGAAAAAAAGAAAAAAAAAATAAAAAAAAGGTGCAAAAAGAAGAAATACCGAACTCTTAGGTTGGAAAACCTCAAAAAACGGTTGAGGCAAAAGACAGTGTTCACATATAAAAAAAAGAAAATATTAGTGCAAAAGAGCAAATGCCCAGCCACTCCAAAAACTCAAAAGATGGTCTCCACAAAAAACAGGGCTTACACACTAAAAAAAAATTAGTTCACTAGATGAACTACGTAGCCTGAGCCCCTTAGCCTTTCTTGTAAAAAAGGAACGAGGAGCCATATATGGTTTGGTCTCAAACAATAAAAGGGATGATCTGAGTTCATGTAAATATGTCTGACCAATAAAAAAAGACATTTGAATTTCCACGAAATGTGTCTGACTACTTCTAAAATAACATTTCTTGTTCATTACAAGTTAAAAACTTCTTGACGAGTTCAAGTACGGCTCACCTCTTGACTCGCTAACCTGCTAAAAAAATCTAAATACAATAAAATGCCTAAATAAACTAATGTGTTTGCAAATGGATAAGGGAATCCTGAGAAAATATCTGCCAGTTTATCGCTGAGTTTTTCTGGTCTTCTTCCCTTTTCCTCGGCCTCGCGAGCTCTTCTCTCCTTTTTCTCAATAATGTCGGATCCTCATCCCGACCTCTTGCATCCTCGACACCGCAGCCTCCACCAATCCTGTCAGAAAACGTCTCTCTATCCGAGCTGTTTGCACTCTCCCTCTAGCTCCAGTCGAAATCCCCAATCAAGGCCTCAAGTCTTCGCAAGCGTTGGGAGCAATTTTGCTGTAAGAGAAGCAAAGAACATGTTTTCCTGAGGTCCTTAGCACTTTGTCAGCGCGAGCTCATCAACAGGTCCCAATCGGGCGGGAGATCCCTCAAATGCTCATAAAGACTTGATCTTGAAGGAAGAATCAAGTAGCCCTTGTGATTTTGGAAGTTATGTCTCGCCGCAAGATTGAAGACCGGGATAGAAAATGGTCTTCGCTTCCCCTTTGCAATCCGACTCGGGCTTCTCCATTCGCAAAGTGTTCAAAGATGGTGCTTTTAGGTCCAAAAATATGCTCCTGGGAACAATTGGGACAAGTCTAAGAGTGAAAATGAAAATGAAATGGCCAAGCCTTGCTTTCTTTATTCGTAAAATAAATCCGCCGTACGAGAGACGTGAGCCGCACGGCTTCATTTTCCCTCAAGGCCATGCCGCACGGCTACCTGTATTAGCTCCCTCTCTCCGTAGAAAGTAATCTCTGCAACAACCAAAGTTAAGCTGCCTAGCTGCGGAGTTTTCATCCCCACTTTTTTTCAACCAAAGCCCGTACAAAACATATCCGTAAGTCATTCAAGCATTTATATACCATTATAAATTATTTTGGCTCCGCCACCAATTCCAAGCACAAAAAAGTCGCCCCAAGGCTCGGGAATAATACATGCAAATTGAGAAAGCATAAATTAGAAAAGCAAATAAAAACGTAAATACAATGTTTTCGCCGCCATCGGCGCCCAAATAAAGCAAGCAAAAATAAACAATGTTGTGCATAAAAAATTGTTCATTGTTTGTTTTCGTTCCAAATCTATTCTAGAAGACCTCCTAGGCCTTTCCGATTCTTCTTCCTCCTCATCGCTACTCAAATTTCATAGGATGCTAGCCTCCCCCCTCATCAAGCTCCCCTCCCGGTCGCTCACGTCGACAAATGGACATTATCGTGCCCGGGTATCGCCCAGCTCGTCCGTCCGACGAATCGTCGGGCCAGCTGGGTCCCCGCCCCGAGGGCATGGCACTCGGGAAGAGTACTCCGAGGCCGAGCGAGGCACGCCAGACGTGCCTGCCCGAGCCGTGCCGTCTCTTTGCGCCCTGTGCCTTCCCGCTGCATCCGCGCCTGATCCAGCCTTTCTCTAAGCGCAGCGCCTTCCCTCGGGACAGAGACTCGGGCACATGTCCTTCCTACCTCTTCCTATTCCGCCCGATCTCAAACTCTATCGTAAGTGCCGAGCCGGAACCCGAGAAAAGAAGAGAAAATCTTCAGAAAAATCTTCAGAAAAATCTCAGAAAATTGCAAAGCAATAAAAATCAAAGCTTAAAAGCGGAAAGGACCCTAAAAGCAGATAGTTTCCTTACAAAGGCTATTTCCGCCCATGCAAAGAAGGTGTACTGGGGCTCCCTAGCACTGTGGGGACAGTGATCCTCATCCTCCTCTAAGGCCTACTCCCATGGACCACACGTAGACGATGCGCAGGAGGGATCGGCGGTCGTCAAGCAGAGCTCATCCTCCCCATATCCCCGTAGTGATCACCGCCGCCTTCATGCTTAGCTTCGCGCGGTTCCTCTTGAGCGCCGGCCTCCACAAACACAGCAAGTAGGGGTGTCCATGTCAAAGTACTCCCTTTCCACAAATTTCCACGCGCCGCCTCGTACGTACTCGCTATTCTCATCCTCTGGCCAAGCAACCCCCTGGGCTCGTAGCATCCGTGCCGGGAGGATCCCTCGAGGAGTAATGGCGTCCAATGGAGGGACACGGCCACGCCGCCCTCGAGAAACGGTCCCCAAGTAAATGACATCACATGTCAGCCTGAGTGAGCCACCTCTCTCGCTTTGTCACATCAAGCTGGCATCTCCCAGCAAGACTCTCGGATACCTGCCTCAAGGGTAGAAGTCCACTCCGTCATGCCTCCATCTTTCTCGATGACACGGCCTCACCATTTTCAGTAGTCGAAGCTGTAATCCGGGTCTTCCCCGTGAATTTAGCCCTCCCTCGCATCTCCCCTTCGCAGCGAACCATAGCCGGAAGATGGGTGCACATCACTCGCCGGTTCCAAGGTGGAAGAACCCGATCACCTCGTTGCAACTGTGCCTGCATGTTCAAAAAAAAAAAAAAACATCAAAAGGTCATTCTCTTCTCTCATAAAAGTTCTCAAGTGACAGGAAAAGAGAAAAAAAAAAAGAAAGGACACTCACTCTCAAGTGGGCAACATGATAAGCAGCCCATGGAAGCGTACTTTCTGTTCCGATCTGGTACATGTCCAACGAGAAGTACAACTCCGCCTAATCCGGCCACATGCCCAAGAGACCGTCCCTATCCCATCCACATCCTCCAAAGCAGTCGAGAGGAGGCAAGTCATGGCCGGCCGCCCTGTATTCAAGCAAAGATATGTGAACTGATAGCATCAACCATAATGAATGTTTAGCGAGCTGGGGTCCATGAGAGGCAAATACATCATTAGGCAAAGAAAGTTCGCATGCAAGGTGGTTCTGAATCGGCTACCGTTCCATGATTGCCCGTGCTTCCATCCTCAGCCCTTGGGAATCAGCTCAAACTTGCTACCAAAGCCTGGAACTCCTCAGCAGCAATATGGTCTCTCCAAGTCACGGGCTTTCTGGCCCGCGAACTCGTCTTGGAGGCCAGCATTAGCAGCCGTAAAGCTCAGGCCAGGAGTCAGCCAGTCGCCTCTCCCAGGCTCAGCCTACAGCAAATGTGTGGGAAGCTATGGGTGCTATCCCAAAACTCGAAAGGGCCCGGACCAAGCCCTTGCTCTTAGAGGTGATGTGAACACCCCCGCCCGATGGCCTCTACAAACGCATCCAGCCGGTAGCTCCTCACTCAAATTCTTGGGGTTCACCCCATTCTTCTCAAAATCCGGCATCTTCTGCCAAAGCTTAACCGCTATCTCCGATGGTCCTCTAGACTTGTTCTCCTGTAGACAAGCACAAAAAAAAAAGAAGTGTCAGTCCTTCATCATTTTCAAAAGCATGCATATATTCACAAAAGCGCACATGTTTTCAAAAGAAAAGCATTCACAAAAGTTTTTCTAGCATTATTTGCATCAAAAAAGCGTCTTTCATCACTTGAAACGCGTCATGTCAAGTCCCATTGCTTTCCTAAAACACAAAATCACAATTTTCACAATTCTTTGCACATAAGCATTATTTTTTCAAATAAAATGGCATGCATGAATCATTTTCATCTTCCAAAATCATGTTTTCTCATTGAAAATCAGAATTTTGACCTAGTTCTAGCACAAGGCAAGAACTCCGTCTCATATTTTGAAAATTCTCATTCTTACTTACTTTTGCGAGGAAAAAGTGAGTCATTCTCATAATTTTCATCAAATAATGCATATTCTTAGCCTCATAGGTTGTTCATGCATCTCAAAATCATTCAAAAATCCTAGAATTCGGGTCAAGCCCTAAATAATTCAAAATTCAAGCAAAATCATCGGATTTGAGCAAAATGAGAATGCTTACCCCAACCGATCGAGGGTTCGTTGATTTATGCTCCCTTCTCCCCGGGTAAAGCTCCGACGAAGGCGTAAGGAAGTCATACTTCCTCTCCGTCCGAACGAGCTCCTTTCTCCTCCTTCTCGTAGCCGCGGAGATGTTCCTTCTTGCTTGCCTCGGTATGGGATTGCCCTCCGGATCCATTCCAATCGATAGAAGCAAAGGGAATTGAAGAATTTTGAAGAAATTCTCCTTTCTCTCTCTCTTCCTCTAGTTCTTGGGCGGCAATAATGCCCAATGCCCGTTCAAACCTGCTTTTAAATAATCTGAAAAACAGGTCTCTAGCCGTACGGCTCCTTTTTCTCCATCTCATGCCGGGCGGCTTATTCGCTTCGAGCGTAAATTACAATCCTGCCCCGGACCTTCCACTTGGGCATGCAATTTCCGTTATCTTTTAACCAAGATAACATCTTTTCGTAAAATATCCCTTATCTCTTTAGCAATCAAGCTCTACTCCTGGGGCCGCTCCGTTAATTCCGTTATAACGGGACAACGCTAGGTGACAACCTTCGAATTGTCAAAACTCTAAACTGAGCCTACCTCTATCCCGAATAGTGACGTACGCTCAAGTTTCTCTCAACTTAAGCTACCTCTATCCTGAATAGTGACGTACGCTCAAGTTTCTCTTAACTGAGCCTACCTCTATCCCGAATAGTGACGTACGCTCAAGTTTCTCTCAACTTAAGCTACCTCTATCCCGAATAGTGACGTACGCTCAAGTTTCTCTCAACTTAAGCTACCTCTATCCCGAATAGTGACGTACGCTCAAGTTTCTCTCAACTTAAGCTACCTCTATCCCGAATAGTGACGTACGCTCAAGTTTCTCTCAACTTAAGTTACCTCTGTCATGAATAGTGACGTATGCTTTGGCAACCCATATCTCTGATTCGAAAGAGATTGAGACGTATGCTTAAATCATTCTAGCTTTGGCAACCCATATCTCTGGTTCGAAAGAGATTGAGACGTATGCTCTGGCAACCCATATCTCTGGTTCGAAAGAGATTGAGACGTATGCTCTGGCAACCCATATCTCTGATTCGAAAGAGATTGAGACGTATGCTTAAATCATTCTAGATTTGGCAACCCATATCTCTGGTTCGAAAGAGATTGAGACGTATGCTCTGGCAACCCATATCTCTGATTCGAAAGAGATTGAGACGTATGCTCAAGTTCACCAAACTCTAGCTACCTCTATCCACTCGATAGTGACGTAAGCTCTAGTTTCAATCAGGTGACAACCTCCATTAATAGTCAAAATCTCAAGAATCCTAGACATCGTTCCTAACTATCTAGTGATGCTTGAACTATGATCAAGGCTTGATTCCTCCGGGATACGTAGGTAGCCTTTTATAAAAGGTCCAGCCATTCGACCACTTTGGTCACCCCGTTTCTTTGTCACTCCTCGTTGATAAAGCAAATTTCCCTCATAAGAAGTTCAGATGTCCGACCACCTTGGTCACTTTCTAGCATATCCCCGCAGGATCAATTGCTTGACCTCCTAGGTCATTTTCTCTTCTTTTTCCCTCAAAGAAGAGACCCGCTCTTCTTCCTCCCCTGCCGGATCCTAATTCCGAACTACGGCCTGGCTTGATTCCTCCGGATACGTAGGTAGCCTTCCAAAAGGTTCAGCCCACTGACCGTCTCTCATCACCCAATTCCGTCTCGGCATTCGCCAGATCGGATCCTTTTCTATCGACAACCCCACTCGCCTTGCAAGTGACGTTGCTGAGGGGCTTCTGTAAGTACCCAAATCTGGCTCATGCCTTCCGGTTAAATTTCCCGGCAATTTCGGTAAGTTTCCCGATAATTCCCTCTGACCTTCCTAGTGTTCCGGAAATGTCCTCGGGAGCACCCCAAATTAAAATTAGGGCTGGAGGAAGCATTCCTAATTAAGAAAACACGTTTTTCTTAATTAGGAAGAAGGTTCTAGAATAATGCCACCTTGCATGGTTCTAGAATGCCGAGTCACAATGGATAAGCTCCGCACGGCCTGCATTAGCCCAAGGTTCTTCGGCCGCACGGCTTCATTAGCCTTATCCGCATCGCCTATAAATAGAGCCCTCCTCTACCCATTTCAACACAACAACAACAATACACACACTCCATAACAATACACTCAGTCACTCCCAAGACGTGAAGAATATTGGTGAAGGCTCAAGAAGGTGAAGAAGAAGGCCAAGAAGCTCCCTCCCTCCTCCTTGAAGATCCAAGACCAATCTCTCCTCCTAGCTCCAACCAAAGAAGCAAAGAAAGCAATTGGTAACCTCGCACGCCCTAACCTTGCTTTTAATTGATATACTTGCTCATTGCATTCATATATCTTGCTTGGGACTTGGCATTCATAGTTAAAGATCACATCTTTATCACCCCCCTTTCCCTTTTGCATGCATTAAGACCTCATTTGTCATAAAAATGTAGTCATTTTCATAAAGGTGCATCCTTTGCACCTAAAGCCCCCATTTTCAAATAAAATGTCATTTTATGCATCATTTGCATATAAAAATCCAATCTTTTCAATAAAAATGCATCCTTTGCATTCAAAACCTCTTGTTCAAGCATCATTTGCTTTAAAGATCATGTCTTTACCATAAACTAGCATCATATGCTTTTCAAAATGCAATCTTTATGCATCATTTGCATAATGAATGCCAATTTCTTCAACAAAAATGCATCATTTGCATAAAAATCAAATCTTTATGCAATAAAGATTGTTTCTTTAAACTAATTGCATCATTTGCAACCCAAAAATGTCATCTTTTCATTAAAGTGTCATTTTTCATCATGCATTTCCCCCTTTTTCCCCAACCTTGGAACGGACCGGTGTAAAAGATCCTATCTTTACATCGTTCCTTCCATTAAAGGTTCACGATTTCCTTAGAAAGGGACACCTTGAACCCTATATCTCCGATTATCGCTTAAGAAAGAGTATGAAGCCTCTATACGAGCTCGACCGTCTTAAAGCGTAGGATTGATGGGCTAAGGACCCTCCTTTCCTAAGGAACCTCATCTTTGACCAAAAAAGAGTCATTCTCTCGATCACGCAAGTCCCGAGGGTCCCGAGGTTTAAAATGCGATGATCACAAGTCATAAGATGAGGACGGGATCATAATCCCAAATACATAAAATTCCAAGGAATCCCGAGCGACAACCAACAAATGGTTTGTACGTCCGGAAGACAACTTGGGACATTTCCCCCCCCCCCTTATTTTCAAACACATGCACACAAGAAAGCACGCAAGCAAGCACGATTACTGAAATCTTGGGAGACTTGCTCCGGCAAGGCACTTTGGGTGAACGCCAAACATTCTTCCCAAGGGGTAACTTAACCTCCGAACCCAAGTAAAAACCTTTTTTTTCAAAGTTTTGAGGTAATCAAAATAGCGTGGCGACTCCATTTTTCAAATAACTCGGATGTCTTCAAACTCGCGTGAATCCAACACAAAATTTGGGCACCACATTCACAAAATGGCAATAAGAGGATCTTGAGAAAAGACTTGTCAGTCGTCATTCGCTGAGTCTTCTTCAGTCTTCTTCCCTTTTCCTCGGCCTCGTCGAGTCTTCTTCCTTTTCTTCTCAATAATGTCGGTATCCCTCATCCCGACCTCTGGTATCCTCACTGGAGCCTCTACCAACCCCGTGTCAATAAGCGCTCTCTCTATACGAGCACGAGTCCGTATCTCCTCCCTCTGAGACTCAGTCAAATGAGCAACCTCGGACAACCTCTTGTACCGAGCCTCCATGTCCCTGACCAAGTCACCTCGATTGGTTATGGCAACTCGCCTTAGCCTCGGTCTCCCTCGTAGTCCTACTCGAGTCGTGGTCATCCCCCAATAAAACTCGGCGTCTATCCTCCAAGATAACCTCGAGTCGCTCCCATCTCCCTCTCGTACCAGTCCAAGTAGACAGTGGTCAAGATCGTGCTCTTCCTGCTTCCTAAAGATAGCCCTGGGAAAGCAGTGTATGTCCAAGCCCTCGAGCAAAACGTGAAGCTGGCTGGGTCCCTCATGTCTAGAGACATCACCTCCATGGTCCGGATGTCCTCCCAGTCACTCAAAGGCTCCTGTAAAGCCCCAAACTGCTTGGATACCAAGCAGGGTATGTAGAAGGATGACCAGCAGAATCCTGGAACCCTCACAGCATAAGACTCCTGAAATATCCTTCTGGTCTGCAACCTCCAGTGTGGTATCCACCAACGGATGTCCGAAGTGGATAGCCTAGCCATCATCAGCTCCCAGCTACCCTGTTCCTGCTGCCTAGGTGCACCTCTCCGAGAAATCACCCAAGGGCACTGAGTCGGAAAATTCCCAGGCAAAGCCCCGAGCCTCTCCTGCAGCCACAAAGTCAACATAGCCGGACTCCCGGACCTCATGAAATGGTCTCCCCGAGCCATCCTGTCGATCCCATGCAAAGTCTCCCCCAAAACCAGTGGGACGATATCCTTCCCAGCCCTGCAGTCTCTGACCATGTCCAGGAGACCACCGTGACAAATCCCCACGGACTCAGCAGTAAACAGAACAGAAAAGACGCAAAGGATAAATGCGTCCATAGCCACCACGGTAGCAGCCATAGCTGGAGATCCAAACCTGCCCGGGATCTCGGAAAGGTCAATCCTGTCCGAAGCTACCATCATCTCCTCAGCCTCTCCCAGAGGAATCTGCAGAAAAGATGCAAGCTTTACCGCCACCGGCACGTCTCCGATCAGCGGAATAGATATAGCCTCAGTCTCGGGAATCCCAATCAAGGCTCTGAAGCTCTTCGTGCGTTGGGACGATTTCGTTATAAGAAAAGCAGTAAACATGTCTCCGGACGTCCCAGAACTTTGTTGCGGCTCTCAACAGGTCCCAATCGGGCGGGAGATCCCTCAAATGCCATAAAGACTTGATCTTGAAGGAAGAATCAATCAGCCCCTTGTGATTTTGGAAGTTATGTCTCGCCCAAGATTGAAGACCGGACAGAAAATGGTCTCTCTTCCCCCTTTGTAGTCTAACGGGCCTCTCCATCGCAAAAGTGATCAAAGGTGGTGTCTTTAGGTCCAAAATATGCCCTGGGAACAGTTGAAACAAGTTTGGGTTGAAAATGAAATGAAATGGCCAAGCCTTGCTTTTATTCAGAAAATAACCAGTCGAGACAGAACCGTGAGCCGCACGGCTTCATTTGCCCCCAAGACCTATCCGCACGGCTACATTAGCCCTCTGCAGAAAAAAATTCTGCAGCAACCAAAGTTGCTGCCCAAGGGAGTTTTCACCCCACTTTCTCAACCAAAACCTGTACAAAAACATGTCCGGAAGCCACCCAAGCAGTTTTATATCATTATATATTATTTTGGCCCGCTTTTAGCCCCAATTCCAAGCAAAAAATCGCCCGAGGCTCAGATAATATGCAAATTGAAAAAGCATGAATTAGAAAAGCAAATAAAACATAAGTACAATGTCTTCGCCCCATCGGCGTCAAAATAAAGCAAAAAATAAACAAGTTGTGCATAAAAATTGTTCATTGTTTGTTTTGTTCCAAATCTACTCTAGAGACCTCCTAGGCCTCAGATTCTTCTTCCTCCTCATCGCTGCTCAGCTCATAGACGCTAGGCTCTCTCATCACGTCCTCCTGGTCGCTCGCATCGGAAAGAGGGATGTTTTCGTGCTCGTACTCCGCCACCGCTCCAAGATATCAGCATTAGGACCTCGCCCCACGAGGCCCGGCACCGGATGAATACTCCGAAGCCGAGGAAGAGGATGTTGCGCCCGACATGCCTCCTTTTGCGCACAGCTCTCGCACGCTTGTTGACGCTTTAGTAGCGCAGCGCCTTCTTGACCAAGGATCGGCACACGTCTTTCCAACCCCTATTCTGCCCGACCAACCCGTCATAGGTGCGAGCCGGAACCCGAGAAAAGAAAAGAAAATCTCGTAAAATCTCGGAAAAATCTCGTAAAATTGCAAAAATGTAAAATCAAAGCTAAAAAGGGAATAAGACCCTAAGAGTATACTCACAGTGCTATCAGTGGCAGGTATCTTGGGGGCTCCCTCGTGTCGTGACAGGAATCCTCATCCTCCTCGATACTCCGTGTACGACGTATGAGAGGTGTGCAGGAGGGATAGGCGGGTCAAGAGGCTCATCCTCCCCATATCCCCGAGTGACCGCCGGCCTTCGTCGGCCCTGTGGCGTCCTCAGGCGCTGCTCCACAAACACAGCTTAGGGGGTACCCATGTCAAAATACTCCTCCGCAGCCTATACCTCCTCGGTACCTCTCAATCTCATCCGCCCGCGCCCCCTCGGGCCGCATCCGTGCCGGAGGATCGTGTGGAGTAATGGCGTCCAATGGAGGGACATGACCATGCCGCCTCGAGAAACGGTCCCCCAGAGGATATATGATGTCGCAAGTCAGCCCAAGTGAGCCACCTCCTCTCGCCTTGTCACCTCAATAGCATCTCCCAAAGCAAAATCTCCGATACCGCCCTGTGGGTAGAAGTCCACTCCATCCGGTCCATCCTTATTGAGCACAGGCTTCACCATCTTGTAGTCGAAAGTGATCCGGGTCTTCCCCGTGAACCTATCCCTCACATCTCCCCTCCAGCGAACCATCGCAGGGAAAATGGTGATATCACTCTGCTGGTTCCAAGGAAAGAACCCGATCACCTCGCAAAACCAGGCCTGCATGTTCAAAACATCAAAAATGTCATTCTCTCTCTCTCTCTCATAGAAGTCTCAAGACAGAAAAGAGAAAAGAGAAGAGAAAGAGAGGCTACCTCAAGGGCAAATGAGAAGCAGTCCATAGAAGCAGCTTTGTTTCGACTGTACATGTCCAGAGAGAAGTATAACTCAGCCAATCCGGCCTCTCCCCAAGAGACCGTCCCTATCCCATCCACATCAACCAAAGAGTCAAGGAGGCAAGTCATGGCTAGCGTCCCAGAATTAGCAAAGATAGTGACTGACAGCATCAACCACACGAAAGGCTCTAGCCAGCCGGGTGGCAGTCACATCATTAGCAGCAAAGTTCCCGCATGCGCTTCCGATCGCCACCTCGACATTCCTCGTCTCCATACCCGATCCCTTGGGAATCAGGCTCAAATCCAACCAAAGCTCGGAACTCCTCACCGTAATGTGGTCTCTCCAAGTCACGGGCCTCCCGGTGAACCGCAGCTGAGCCGATGTCATTGTAAAATCGGCAGGAGTCACAGTAAGCTCTCCCCAGCTCAGGTGGAAACTATGAGTAGAGTCCCACCAAAACTCAGAAAGAGCCTGAACCAGGCCCTTGCTCTTTGAGGTGATGTGAACACCCCTGCCGATGGCCTCGACGAATGAATCCAGGCCGGTAGCCCTCACCAAATTCTTGGGGTTCACCCCATTCTTCTCAAAATCCGGCATCCTCTGCCAAAGCCTGACTGCTATCTCAGATGGTCCTCTAGACTTGTTCTCCTGTAGACAAGCACAAAGAAGTGTGTCAATCATTCATCATTTCAAAAGCATGCATATATTCACGAAAGTGCACATGTTTTCAAAAGAAAATCATTCACAAAAGTTTTTCTAGCATCATTTGCATCAAAAACGTGACTTTCATCATTTGAAACACGTCATTTTAAGCACGTTGCTTTCCTAAGGCACAAAATCATAATTTTCACGATTCTTTGCACATAAGCATTATTTTTCAAATAAAATGGCATGCATGAATCATTTTCATCTTCCAAAATCATGTTTTCTCATTGAAAATCAGAATTTTGACCTAGTTCTAGCACAAGGCAAGAACTCCGTCTCATATTTAGACAATTCTCATTCTTACTTCATTTGCGAGAAAAAAGTGAGTCATTCTCATAATTTTCATCAAATAAATTGCACATGCATATTCTTAGCCTCATAGGTTGTTCATGCATCTCAAAATCATTCAAAAATCCTAGAAAAAAAATCCTAGGAAATTCCTAAGTTCGGGTTAAGCCCTAAATTATTCAAAAAATCAAGCAAAATCATCGGATTTGAGACAAATAAAAAAGCTTACCCCAACCGATCGCGGGTTCGTTGATTTATGTTCTCTTCTCCCCGGGTAGAGCTCTGATGGAGGCGTAAGAAAGTCATACTTTCTTTCCATTCGCACAAGCTCCTTTCTCCTCCTTCGAGCAGCCGCGGAGATGTTCCTTCTAGCTTGCCTCGGCATTGGGTTCCCCTCCGGATCCATTCCAAATCAGTAGAGCCAAAGGGAATTGAAGGAATTTCAAAATTTCTCTCCCTTCTCCTCTCTCTTCCTCGGCAGTTCTTGGGCGGCAATAATGCCCAATGCCCGTTCAAACCTGTTTTAAATAATCTGGAAAAAACAGGTCTCTAGCCGTACGGCTCCTTTTTCTACATCTCATGCCGGGCGGCTTCATTCGCTCTGAGCAGAAAATTACAATCCTGCCCCTGGACCTTCCACTTGGGCATGCAATTTCCGTTATCTTTTAACCAAGATAACATCTTTTTCAGAAAATATCCCTTATCTCTTTAGCAATCAAGCTCTATTCCCAGTCACCTCCGTTAATTTCGTTATAACGGGATAACGCTAGGTGACAACCTCCGAATTGTCAAGTTTATCAGCAAGCTACCTCTATCTAGAATAGTGACGTACGCTCAAGTTTCTCTCAACTTAAGCTACCTCTATCCCGAATAGTGACGTACGCTTAAGTTTCTCTCAACTTAAGCTACCTCTATCCCGAATAGTGACGTACGCTCAAGTTTCTCTCAACTTAAGCTACCTCTATCCCGAATAGTGACGTACGCTCAAGTTTCTCTCAACTTAAGCTACCTCTGTCATGAATAGTGACGTATGCTTAAGTCATTCAAACTTTGGCAACCCATATCTACGATTCGAAAGAGATTGAGACGTATGCTCAAGTCATTGGCAACCCATATCTACGATTCGAAAGAGATTGAGACGTATGCTCAAGTCATTGGCAACCCATATCTCTGATTCGAAATAGATTGAGACGTATGCTTAAATCATTCTAGCTTTGGCAACCCATATCTCTTATTCGAAAGAGATTGAGACGTATGCTCAAGTCATTGGCAACCCATATCTCTGATTCGAAAGAGATTGAGACGTATGCTCAAATCATTCTAGCTTGGCAACCCATATCTCTCGATTCGAAAGAGATTGAGACGTATGCTCAAGTTCACCAAACTCTAGCTACCTCTATCCACTCGACAGTGACGTAAGCTCTAGTTTCAATCGGGTGACATCCTCCGGTAATTGTCAATCGGGTGACAGCCTCCATTAATTGTCAAAATCTCAAGAATCCTAGACATCGTTCCTAACTATCTAGTGATGCTTGAACTACGATCAAGGCTTGATTCCTTCGGGATACGTAGGTAGCCTTTTATAAAAGGTCTAGCCATTCGACCACTTTGGTCACCCTGTTTCTTTGTCACTCCTCAATGATAAAGCAGCCCCTCATAGAGGTTCGTATATCCGACCACCTTGGTCACTCCTAGCATATCCCCAGTAGGATCAATTGCTTGACCTCCTAGGTCATTTTCTCTTCTATTTCCCAAAGAAGAGACCGCTTCTCTTCTTCCTTCCCCGGCGGATCCTAATTCCGAACTACGGCCTGGCTTGATTCCTCGGGATACGTAGGTAGCCTTCCGGAGGTTCGGCCACTCGACCACCTTGGTCACCCAATCCGTCTCGGCATTCGCCGGATCGGATCCTTTTCTATCGACAACCCCACTCGCCTTGCAAGTGACGTTGCCGAGGGGCTTACGTAAGTACCCAAATCTGGCTCATGCCTTCCTAGGTTAAATTTCCGGCAATTTCGGTAAGTTTCCGGTAATTCCCCGGACCTTCCTAGTGTTAGGAAATGTTACGAGCAGTCCCAAATTAAATTAAGGGCTGAAGGGAGCCTTCCTAATTAAGAAACACGTTTTTCTTAATTAGGAAGAGGGTTCTAGAATTTGCCACCTTGCATGTTTCTAGAAATGCTGAGTCACAATGGATAATGCCGCACGGCTGCATTAGCTCGTTGTCCCTAGCCGCACGGCTTCATTAGCCTTATCCAGACTGCCTATAAATAGAGCCCTCCTCTACCCATTTCAACACACACAATCCATAGCAAGTCACCTACAAACACTCCAAATACGTGAAGAATACTGCTGGAAGCTCAAGAAGGTGAAGAAGAAGGCCAAGAAGCTCCCTCCCTCCTCCTTGAAGATCCAAGACCAACCTCTCCTCTTAGCTCTGACCAAAGAAGCAAAGGAAGCAATTGGTAACCTCGCACGCCCTAACCTTGCTTTTAATTGATATACTTGCTCATTGCATTCATATATCTTGCTTGGGAATTGGCATTTATTCATAAAGATCACATCTTTATCACCCCTTTCCCTTTTGCATGCATTAAGACCTCATTTGTCATAAAAATGTAGTCTTTTTCATAGAGGTGCATCATTTGCACCTAAAACCCCCATTTTTAAATAAAAATGTCATTTTTATGCATCATTTGCACATAAAAATCCAATCTTTTCAATAAAAATGCATCCTTTGCATTCAAAACCCTTTTTCATGCATCATTTGCATAAAAATCCTATCTTTACGCATCACTTGCATAAAGATCCTTTCTTTCAATCAAAAAGCATCATTTGCTAAAACCAAAAATGTCATCTTTTCATTAAAGAGTCATTTTTCATTATGCATTTCCCCATCCCCCCAACCTTGGAACGGACCGGTGTAAAAGATCCTATCTTTACATCGTTCCTTCCATTAAAGGTTCACGATTTCTTTGGAAAGGGATAACCTTGAACCCTATATCTCCGATTATCGCTTAAGAAAGAGTATGAAGCCTCTATACGAGCTCGACCATCTTAAAGCGTAGGATTGATGGGCTAAGGACCCTCCTTTTCTAAAGAACCTCATCTTTGACCAAAAGAGAGTCATTCTCTCGATCACGCAAGTCCCGAGGGTCTCGAGGTTTAAAATGCGATGATCACAAGTCATAAGATGAGGACGGGATCATAATCCCAAATACATAAAATTCCAAGGAATCCCGAGCGACAACCAACAAATGGTTTGTACGTCCGGAAGACAACTTGGGACATTCCCCCCTTTTTCTCAAACACATGCACACAAGAAAGCACGCAAGCAAGCACGATTGCGAAATCTTGGGAGACTTGCTCCGGCAAGGCACTTTGGGTGAACGCCAAACGTTCTTCCCGAGGGTAACTTAACCTCCGAACCCCAGTAAAAACCTTTTTTTCAAAGTTTTGAGGTAATCAAAATGGCGTGGCGACTCCGTTTTTCAAATTAAACCGGATGTCTTCAAACTCGCGTGAATCCAACAAAATTTGGGCACCACATTCACACTTTCCCCGGCGGTGCGGATATACAACTCTAGCCATCAGAACAAAATGGTCATTTTCTATCCCTAGCAGAGTTTCTTTCAGCAACCGACTGCAGAACTCGCTCACCAGGTTGACATCCTAAAACAGTCACTCTAGGGTCGACGTCTGAAGATAGTCAAAAGACCCGAACTACGACTGGCTTGATTCCTCTTAAGGATACGTAGGTAGCCTACCACTAGGTTCAGCCACCAGACCAAAATGGTCATTCATCCCCCCAGCGGTCCGACCAAAATGGTCACCCTCTTTTCCCCAGCAGATTGGGACCTCACTCTTATCGACGACCCCACTTCCTTCGAAAGTACCGTCGCCGAGGGGCTACTGTAAGTGCCCCAATCTGAGCCACCAATGTTCCTTCAGCCCAATTTAACGACTTCCATGTCGAATAAACAACTAAGGGCATTTTGGTCTTTTCCTAAGGCAATTTAACAAGAAAAGGGCCTTGAAGGAATATCAAAAATAGGTCAAAAACCGGATTGGAAGAGTCATTTCCAAGAAATTGACCAACTTTACATTAAATGCAAGCAGTCAAAGCTGCTTTCTTCAGAGTCAGGCACGCCAGCATTATCATCCGCGCGGACAAGAATGAGACTCGGTCTCATCCGCGCGGACATGTTTGTAACCTAAATTCTGCCTATAAATACAATCATTCTCTCTCAGTTTAACAAGACAAGAGTTCAAACCCTTACTGTTATATTCGTAAAATACCCAGAAAACAGCCTATACACCAAGCAAAAACACAAAATTCCAACACAACTCTTGATCAAATTCAAGCCCCAAACACAAATCCAAGGAAGATATGTTAAAACATGGATTATATAAACATATATTATTAGTGAAAGTACTTAATAAAATAGTGATCAATATTATAATGATTAATATAAAGTATAGGATATAATATAATATGTAGAATTCCATAATATAAGTATACCATTAAATGATGGGCATAATGGTAATATCTTATATATCAATAGGTGTAGTCCCTAAATGAAGTGCCCCTTAGATTCCTATATAAAGGCCTATCCATCAAGCCTATGAATCACTAATTTTACATTCTCATTCAGTCAAAACTCTTCCTAAGTACTTGAAGACTAAAGAGAATAAGGGCACTCATCATTTAGAAGATCTACTCCTCCCTTCTTTGAAGATTATCTTCATACTTCATCAAGAACAAGACTAAGAACAATCATGGAATCACAAGGTACACGCTTCCGTCTTCTTCTTCTTCTCTTCTTAATCTAGTTATGAGTCGGTTCATGGTTAATGGATCATTCATGTTCCAACAATTGGTATCAGAGCCTACTCATATACTAGATTGAGTTTGAGTTTCTTGTAAAGCCTTATGCTTTTATTTCTTGAAAAGATTCCATGTTCATCATGTGTTCTTGAATTATTTTCATACTCTAATTCAGATTCTAGAGTATTATGTTACTTCTAAATTATAAATTTACTCAAAAGGCTTTCAATTCTTAATGTAAGATTATCCCATTTTTGAACATAGCCACCATCCTTGGATGCGTTGTGAGTTTGTTCATATGCATAGCCACGCATTTAAAAATGTGATGTGAGTATGCGGATCTACTTGCTTTGGTTGAATATTGATTCACCATTAAGTTAAGAATTGATAGTCTAATTGGGTGTTATGGCTCGTTGTCCTGGCAAAGGGCCTGGCGCCCTCCGAGGGCGCGGGCCTAGCCGTCGTGTAAACTGGTATCGGCCATAAAAGGGTGGTGCGGGGGGCGTAGCCCCCCGCGGTATGGTATGCCTCTCTAATTGATTCAAACCTGTTCATAAAAGGGTGTTAAAACTGATGATTTTTCACCAATCTGGACCGTGGGCACGAGTCGTGCTATTGGGCATGAGTCGTGCCCTTTGATTCCTGTCGTTTAAATGGTGACTTTTCAAGATTCTGGCATTGGGCACGAGTCGTGCCTTTTGTCACGAGTCGTGCCCTTTTGGTCATTCGTGCCCACGACTCGTTTCCAAGCTTCCAAGTCGTTCTGATTAAAACCAAGCAATTCATTTCCACTCGTGCCCCATTCGTGCTTGTGGGCACGAGTCGTGCTCTGGCTAGGGAAGAGAGATTTTTTGAGTTTTGCCCAGAATTTTGTGAAAATTTGTTAGTAAATTATAGTATCTGGACACCAGTCGCGCTTCGGTGGTTCTTAGAGTTATCAAACTTTAAGAATAGACGGGTAGAACAAAAGGATACTATATTTTAATAACACATTTCACTTGTTTGTTTACCTTTAAATTTTCAGAAATTACCTTAAAGTCTTAAATGCCCTAAAGTATGATTAATTATATGCTTAAACAAATTTATTCATTGTTTAAATAATATTGTTGCCAAAGCAATTTACGTTATTTAAATACAAATTTGTTAAAGTGATGAATGTAAATATTGATATGTGATAACATGCTTGTTTCCCAAAGGAGACCTTGTTATTGACTAAGTATTTACATTCATGGGGTAATAATTGAACTAAACTTTTGGTCATTTTAAATGCTGTGAACCATCCCAAAGGAAGGCGGGTGTTTAAAGTGAATTGTTTATATTCTTTATTGCCGGGGAACAAATACCTTAAACTTTAGGACACTTTTTGTACTTGATCCGGCCCAAAGGAAGGCATTGATTATAAAGAAACATTTTTTCCGGTATCTTCTAAAAACCTCTTTTATGATCATTATGTCATTAGTGGCACATTATGATCTTGAGCTTCATAAAATGGATATTAAGACAGCTTTTCTCAATGGCGACATTGAGGAAACTATCTATATAAAGGAAACCAGAAATGGTGATCGATTCAGATCAAACTAATCAATTAGTTTGTAAACTTAATAAATCCATTTATGGTCTCAAGCAAGCTTCTCGTCAATGGTATTTAAAAATTTAATCAAGTTATTCTTTCCTTTGGTCTTGAAACGAATCTTGATAAAAATTGTGTATACCATAAGTTCAGTGGGAGTAGATTTATATTTTGGTCTTATATGTGGATGACATTTTACTTGCTAGTAATGATAAGGAACTTCTAAAAGAAACTAAGAAATTTCTCAAACAAATTTGAGATGAAAGATCTTGGTGAAGCTTCTTTTGTATTAGGAATTCAAATTCATCGTGATCGTTCACGAGGTATTTTGGGATTATCACAAAAGAGCTATATAGAGAAGGTATTACAAAGGTTTAGCATGAAAAATTGTAAACCACATGACACCCCTGTCTCTAAGGGAGATAAATTCAGTTTAAAGTAAATGTCCTAAAGATTAATTTTAAATCCAAGTATATGGAAAATATCCCTTATGCACCGGCAGTAGGAAGCTTAATGTATGCGCAAGTCTGTACTCGTACAAACCTTGCATTTATTATTGGGATGCTTGGTCAATACCAAAGCAATTAGGAAAAGAAGAACATTAAGTCGCATCCAAAAGAATGATGAAGTACCTATAAAACATTAAACTACATGCTTATGTATATAAAATCGGATCATTTTGAGATCATTAAGTATTCCGATTATGTTTTAGTGGATGCAAAGATGTCGAAAGACATCATATGGTTATGTCTCTTGTTGAAGAGAAATAAGTATAAAATGAACAAATAGATATACAACTTATAGGATCAAACTCCATGTTATTGGATCCATTTTGTAAAGCGTAATCTCTTTTGTTGTTTCACGAGCATACTGCTCATATGGGTGAAACGACTTTTGATAATGCTTAAATCAGTGGGAGTTTGTGTTGTTTTCTATTTCTTTGTGTTGTTATTATTTATATTGATCTCATTTGGTTAAGTAGGACTAGTTGGAGAATACATATATGCGTTCTTCATATATATTCATTAATATTCCATGCTACATATCTATACTTAATCTATGTCGTTTAGTTGGATATATATATGTGATTAATGTGGGTTTAGTTGGGAATCAATTACAACGACTGCCCCTTTAGTCCCTATACTTATAAAACTAATGGACGGGATTGTTTTCGAATGACAACAAAGTGCACATAAGGGTTGTCATTTATGTTATAAATATGATTGAAGGATTTTATTAAGTATAAATATATGTCATTATAATCCAAGTGGGAGATTGTTAAAACATGGATTATATAAACATATATTATTAGTGAAAGTACTTAATAAAATAGTGATCAATATTATAATGATTAATATAAAGTATAGGATATAATATAATATGTAGAATTCCATAATATAAGTATACCATTAAATGATGGGCATAATGGTAATATCTTATATATCAATAGGTGTAGTCCCTAAATGAAGTGCCCCTTAGATTCCTATATAAAGGCCTATCCATCAAGCCTATGAATCACTAATTTTACATTCTCATTCAGTCAAAACTCTTCCTAAGTACTTGAAGACTAAAGAGAATAAGGGAACTCATCATTTAGAAGATCTACTCCTCCCTTCTTTGAAGATTATCTTCATACTTCATCAAGAACAAGACTAAGAACAATCATGGAATCACAAGGTACTTGCTTCCGTCTTCTTCTTCTTCTCTTCTTAATCTAGTAGATCTTCTTAAGGGCACCGGTTCATCCTCATTTTGAGGTTGTTGAATTTCATTATGTCCAACATTTTCATGTTGTCCGTTATTTACGGGAGTCTCTATATTATTTTGAATTGTATGTTCTTTGTTGAATTTCAGGTACAATTACTTGATTTTCAACAGGAACTAAAGTTTGAGGAACAAAGAGTGGTTAATGGATCATTATCTAGTTATGAGTCGGTTCATGGTTAATGGATCATTCATGTTCCAACAAGATAGGGTACAACCATTGGTAAACCCTCCTTCTCCTTACCTTAATCTCCATCATCCATGCATACATCTCACATTTCAAAGATGTAACTTGTTTATTGTTCATCTCTTGTCCTAGATCCAAGAGGATCTCCATGGAGTTCATCTTCATGGATGATTCTCTACAAGGATCTACATTCTCTTAGTTTGTTGTCTCTCTTCTTACATTAACTAGTTGTTACTTGGTCTCTTGACCTAAAGTGTGGTCACCTTGGAGTTCATCTCCATGGATGATCACACTAAATGGTCCATATTCTCACTTTCACTTTCTTTTTGTGTTAATGGTACTTGTTTGACCTAAAATGTAGTCATCTTGAAATAAATTTCCATGGATGACCATTTTAAAAGGTCTAAATTGTTTTTACTTCCTTGTTAACATTTTTCCAAGCCTAAGATCTTCACATTGGAACCATTTCTATGGATGAATATCATTAAGGTTCTTAGGTTACAAAAAGAGTGAAGTTGATACATTGAGTTCAAAGATCTCAAGGATGGTCATCTTAATGACCACCTTAGAAATCCACTCTAAGGTTGATACATCCTTAACCTAAAGTCAATTTTCATACATTAATCTTTGTTTTATGTTAAATCTCCCCATCCCAAGCAAATGAAATGCTTTCAAGTCCTAATGTACCCTAAGGATGGCTTGATATAGTAGATCACCACTAATCATGTTTAGTGATCACTAATCAAAGCCTAAGGAAAGTGGGGACAAGCATGGATGCAAATCCAAAAAATGTTTTTTATTTATCATTTTCTGGTGCCAACTCCAGTTCTGATTCTGTAACTCCAGTTGACATTTTGGAATTTACAGAATCAGACTGGAAAGCTGCAAAAAAGAATATTTGCTGTCCCATCCGCGCGGACAAGATTGACTCTCGCTCTGGTCCGCGCGGACAGAAATGTAAGGGACGGACATTTTGTTTTTCCAGTCATTTTTCACTCACAGAAGCACACTGTTTTGATAAATTTCAGTCCAGTCCAGTCAAAACTTCATTTCCAGAAAAATCCTCTTGCAAAACACACACACACACACACACACAAATGGTTTTAAATTAGGAAGACTCATTTTACGAGGCATTCCGAGTGAATCCTAACGTTCTTCCCGGAGTGTAACGTGACCTCCGAACTCAAATCTCTCAATTTTGGGCATTTTTCAAAGTTTTGGCCCTAAACTAAAAACGGCGTGGCGACTCCGTTTTGATTTTTCAAAAAACGTAAAAATCGGGCATCATCACATTCATGTCTCCGCTCGATTCCCCGCCGCCATGCCAGTTGGTTGGAGGAGGGTTTCAAGATTTCTGAGGATGAAAAGGGCATGAAAAATCTTTGCCAAGAGGCCAACAACATCCCCAAGCTAAAGGGGCTGATAACTGAGCAGCTGGAGCCAGTTTCTTGCCTATTGGGATCTACTGCTCTAAAGCGAGCAAGCGATGCTGATCAAGTCGCTTACGTAGAAAATGAGGATCCCGCTCATTCGGCCTATCATGCGGGAATTCAACTTTCCTTGGTAAGACACCCTCACCTTCTTTTCATTTTAGTTACTTGTCCTTAATCATTTACTTCATCACTCGACTCTTCACTTTAACATTTTGTTGTCGCTTATATCTCGCAGCTTAGCAGCACTATTTTAGGCTTGAGCAATAAATGCTCTTCCTTAGAAACAGATCTGACTGGGTGTGAGCGGGATAGGAACGTATATAAAAGGCGGGTCTCAAGGCGGGAAGAAACAATCAAAAAGCTAACAGATCAAAAAACCAAAGCTGATGCAGATCTTGCCGCGGGAAAAGCTCGTTTGGAGGAGCTGCAAAAGAAAAACAAGGAGGCGAAAGAGAAGCTGACTCATCTTGCCGCCGAGAACGAGAAAAACAAAGATGTTGTAGCCAAACTTGTTGACCTTGAGGCTGAGAACAAAAGGCTTAGAGATGAAGATTTTGTCAAAGCCAACTAAGTGACCAAACTCAGAAAGGATCTAGAAGCGGCTAAATCCAAGGCTGAAACTGCCGAAATGGATGCATTCGACAATGCGATCCTACATACCCTCAGGACAATTGCCGCCGAAGCCAATCCTGCTATTACCCCCGCAATGCTGGCGAGATGGGGCTCTGAGACGATATTCAGCGACAAGAGCCGCAAGGTACATCCCCTTGTGCCTTTCAGCGAGGAAGAGTTAATTCAACTAGCTGCGGAGGATGCCGTTCTCGGCAAAACTGCCTGGCCGGTTCCTGACACCCGCCCTGATAACATTATTCCTGCCTTGTTCGATCTGACTCAGAAGAACAAAGAAGCCCTTAACTCTGCCTATAATGCCCAGTGAACTTTCCTTTATAATTTGATAATTTCTGATTGCCGCCCATACTTTTAACTTAATTTGGATCTTGTAACAAACAATTTTTACTTTTTCTTTTATTTCTCGCATTCGTGTTTTGTTGTAAACAATTTACTTTAATTTCAACGGTGGGCCTTCGTGCCCGACAATTTGTAATCATTTTCTTGTCGCTCTATTGCGACCTTTTGTCTAATTCTTTGCTTCTTATGACTTGCCTTAAATCTTCGACTGCTTTTCGTTCCAACTTTTTCATGTCGCTTATCTTTCTTTTGATACCTCTGATTTTGCCTCTGATTTTGCTTCGATAGTTCATCGAATATTGCATCTTCCCATCTTATCTCTACATACATACTACTCCCTTCAAAAAAGTGAGGCTTGTCTTTAGGCAGCCTCACTCCCTAGTCAAGATTCTCGCCACTCAAGTTATGCGGCAATCTTAGATGCATTGTATACATATCCTTTTAACTTATTTATTCCGCCTCTGCGGCAACAAGCATAACCTTGCTTTTTTTGCCTAAGCGACAACCACCATAACCGACTCTTATTATCACTGTAATTACCATCTTTGCCTTCATAAGTGCCTGGGTCTCTCCCCAGGTCACAATGTTTGGCGTCTGGGTCTCTACCCAGGTCACCACATACATTGGTCGCCTGGGTCTCTCCCCAGGTCGCAAGGTTTGGTGCCTGGGTCTCTCCCCAGGTCATCACATCCACTTGGCGCCTTGGTCTCTAACCAAGACGCCGCATCCACTTGGCGCCTTGGTCTCTAACCAAGACGTCGTATCCACTTGTCGCCTGGGTCTCTCCCCAGGTCGCAAGGTTTGGTGCCTGGGTCTCTCCCCAGGTCACCACATCCACTTGGCGCCTTGGTCTCTAACCAAGACGCCGCATCCACTTGTCGCCTGGGTCTCTCCCCAGGTCGCAAGGTTTGGTGCCTGGGTCTCTCCCCAGGTCACCACATCCACTTGGCGCCTTGGTCTCTAACCAAGACGCCGCATCCACTTGGCGAAGTGCTGGCGACAATTACTTCTCGCTTTCATCATCACGCCTCAACGGCTACTCCCTTCGTCTAGTTTCTTTATCAACTCCAATGGTCGTTTTCTCGATCACTTTTCGCCTCCCGAAATCTCGCTCCTCCATTCACTGCTTTATGAAACACAAAACAATAAACTTGTCAGATTCGTTATAAAATTGTCAATCATAGTAAAATATGTCGCAGAGTAATTCTTGCCATCCTTCTTCCACCATATTTATAAGTTACATCATTCTAGAATGACAAATTCTACATAACTTTTCCGCCAATGTGAGGTCAACAAAACACATGACCCAAAAGAAAAGTTACATAACTTTTGTTATCTAGAGCAAAAAATCAAAAGATATAACTACAAAAACTCACGGAAACTTCATTGATAAAAACGCTTCAGATGATCAACACTCCAAGCATTTTTCAATTCTTCACCGTCCTGCTTCCTTAGCTGATAAGTCCCTTCTCGAATAACTTTGGACACCTGAAACGGCCCTTCCCACTTTTCATTCAACTTGGTGAATCCTGGCTTGGGTCCCGTAGCCTCCGCGCTTCTCAGCACCCAGTCACCCACATTGAAAGACCTCTTGTATACTCGCTTGTCGTGTTGAGCCTTCATCCTTTGTTTATAATTCACCATCCTCATTCTCGCTTGAAGCTTTCTCTCATCAACCAAATCAAGGTCGTTGCATCGTCGCTGTCCATTTCTCGCCTCATCATAGTAAGTCACCCGGTATGTCGGCAGTGCCATCTCTGCTTGCACCATGGCCTCAGATCCATAAGTCAGAGAAAATGTTATTTCACCAGTTGAGCCCTTTATTGTGGTCCTGACATACCATAATGCTATTGGCAATTCTTCCAACCATGCACCGCCTCTTCCTTCCAGATTCTTGCGTAAGGCGGCAATAATTTGCTTGTTTGCCGCCTCACCCTGCCCATTGCACTGCGGCCTATATACTGCCGACATCCAATGTTTCACATTCATCCTCTTGCACTCCGCTGCAAATTTCTTCCCGAATTGTGTTCCATGATCAGAGATAATAGCCCTGGGCAACCCATATCTACACCAAATATTTTCTTGAACAAACTTGATCACATTATCTTCACTTATTGTTGCCAAGGCTTTCGCTTTCGTCCACTTTGTAAAATAATCAACAGCGACAACCACATGCTGACAGCCCCCCTTGGCCTTTGGGAATGGCCCAATCAAATCTATGCCCCACATATCAAAGGGCCAAGTTGCGACAATCGGCGTCTGTTCAGTGGCTGGTTGCCGCGGGATATTTCCAAATCGCTGACACTTCTCGCATTTCCGTACATACCCTTCCGCATCTTTCCTCAAACTTGGCCAATAATAACCATGGAACAAAACCTTCTCTGCCAGGGATCTCGCTCCTGGATGGCCACCACAAACACCTTCATGAATTTAAAAAAAAACCTTCGCCACCATCCCTGGCTCTACACACCTCATCAATGGTTTTGAGAAAGATTTTCTATATAAGATCCCGTCTTGCACGGTAAACCGCGGAGAAGTCACCTTTACTAGCTTAGCCTTTTCTTCATCAGGCGGCAATTCACCCTTGTCCAAAAAATCTTTCATCTCTGCCACTCAATTCTTCTCTGTTTCACCAATCTCCATGATCATAGGCCTGTCAATTGTCGGCATATCCACATACTCCACAAAGAGCTCATCAGCGGCCTGGTTTGCCTCACTTCCCGCCGATCTACTCAATGCATCAGCCTTTGAATTCTCTGCCCTATCAATTTGCACAAGTTCCTAAAACTCAAAACTGCTCAAAATGCTTCTCGCCAGGTTACAATATTTTATCAGAAATGAATTCACCACCCCACACTCGCCCCTCACTTGGTTCACAATGAGCTGAGAGTCGGAATGAATCACAATCTTCTTTACCCCAATTTCGCGAGCAAATTTAATTCCCGCCACCAATGCCTCGTACTCTGCCTGATTGTTGGATACTGGGAACTTGAATCTAAATGCCTTCTTATACTCACATTCCGCATCAGGTGACATCAAAACCATTCCCGCTCCTCCTCTGTCCTTCGCGGATGAACCATCTACATACAGAACCCAACAATCCACCGGCCTCTCCTTCCCCTCAATCAAACTTGGCACAACTCGTTTTGTCGCCCTCCTTTTCTCGCACTCCTCCACCACTTCCGCCTGAGACTTAGTAAACGAGGTCTCAGCAATGAAGTCTGCCAATGCCTGCGCCTTAATAGCTCGACGGGATTCATATCTAATGTCAAACTCGGTCAACTCAATTGACCACTTCAGTAACCTTCCCGTGGAATTTGGCTGCTGCAAGATCTTTCTTAAAGGGGCATCAATCAAAACAACAATTGTATGAGTGACAAAATAAGCCCTCAACTATCTTGCCGTCACCACCAACGCATAAGCCAATTTCTCGGCATTAAAATATCTCGACTCAACTTCGCTCAAAGCCTTAGAAACGTAATACACAGGTTTTTGAATGCCTCCATCTTCCCGTACCAACACTGTAGCAACTGCATATTCAGAGGCTGCTAAATAAACAAACAACTCCTCCCCCTCCACAGGACTACTCAACAATGGCGGCTTCCCCAAATAAGCTTTCATTTCTTCAAAAGCTACTCCACATTCCTCGCTCCACTTAAACTTCTTCCCCCCCTTTAACACCTTGAAGAATGGCAAACACCTCTCTACCGACTTTGAAATAAATCTTCCCAACGCAATTATCCTCCCATTCAATCGTTGAATCTCGCGGATAGTTCTTGGTGGCGACATGTCTAACAATGCCTGAATTTTTTCGGGGTTGGCCTCAATCCCGTGCCTGTTCACTAGGAATCCCAGAAATTTTCCCACCGTTACACCAAATGTGCACTTACTAGGATTCAACTTCATGGAATTCCTCCTCAAGTTCTCAAAAGTTTCGGCCAGATCTAGCACATGATTGTTCTCCTTAGACTTGATCACCATATCATCAATGTATGCTTCCATATTCCGCCCAATTTGTGACTTAAAAACCTCATTTACCATCCTCTGATATGTTGCCCCCGCATTCTTCAAGCCAAATGGCATCATTTTGTAACAAAAATTTCCCATTGGAGTCCTAAATGCAGTCTTTGCCTTATCCTCATCTGCCATCTTGATCTGGTGGTATCCCGAATAAGCGTCAATAAAACTGAATACCTAGTGACCAGCAATGGAATCTACTAACTTGTCAATCTTGGGCAAAGGATAACAATCCTTAGGACACACCGTATTCAAGTCAGTAAAGTCAATACACATCCTCCACTTCTTGTTTGATTTTAACACCATCACCGGACAAGCCAACCAGACTGGGTATTGAATCTTCTCGATTATTCCCGCCTTCAGCAGCTTCTCCACTTCCTCCATCACAGCCAGCTCTTTTTCTGGCGACAAATGCCTCACCTTCAGCTTAAATGGCTCTATATTAGGATCAGCGTTCAAACAATGCAAGGCTACATTCTGATCAATTCCCCTTATATCTTCATGCCTCCAGACAAAAACATCCAAATTTTCCTTCAAAAATTCAATTAAGCATTCCCGCTCATCCCACGTCAACTGCTTCCCAATCTTTATTTTCTGCTCCAAAAAATAACAATTAATTTCTACTTCCTCTAACTCTTCTCCCGCTTGGATATCTGGCTCATCCCGCACTTGTAGGGTCTCCACCTCTATTCTTTTTCTTTTCCTCGTTCTGGCGACAATCGACTTTCTGGGATCAACAAAGGTATTTCCAGTAGGCCGCCCTTGGGCATCTTCCACCTCAATGGTTTCACACTCACTGTCTGACTCTTCTATAGACACTCCAATATTTTCCTCCACAATCTCTTCAATCCTTGGCTCCTTCATTTGTATGAACCTCACAGCCCTGGCGTAACTTAGACTGGGCGTTGCATTTACCATCTCCATTGCCAAGTAATTCCCTTCGTCATCATCATCTCGCCCGGTCATGTCGGTATCAAGTTCTCGCCACATCGCCACCTTGTGCACATATTCTCGCTGAGCTTCAGAATCAGATTCCTGCTTATTCATCACGCTCTCTTCCCGCTCTTCTCCAAATTCCCATGCCGCCGACTCTGAAACTCGGTTTGCCGCCGCCGCCACCATAGCTGTTCCATTTCTCATACTGTCCGTCATGACCCAATCTAAATCACCATTCTCTACTTCTACAATCTTAACCATGTTTATCTTCAATTGACTGGATTCAACTTTGGTAATCATAGAAATTGTACTCTCCGTCTTAGCTTTCAGCATTTCCTTTTGCTTTCTTACCACTGTGACCGCCTCACTCTTCAAACAGCCTATCCCATTAGAGGTGGGATATTTCACCCTTTGATGGGGAATTGACAGAACCATCTCAAAGCTCATCATGAACGGGATTCCCACTATTGCGTTGTAAGGGGATACGAGATCAATCACCATGAACTCTATGTTCTCGCATCTCGCCAACTTTCCTTCGCCAATCTCAACATCCAGCATGATCGTACCCTTGACCTTAACGGAACGATTGGTAAAACCCTCAAGGTATCCCTTATGAGGCACCAAATTAGCCTCCGTATAATTCATCCGCTTAAAAGCGTCATAATAAAGCACATTCCTACTTGCTCCAGAGTCTACCATAACTCGCTGCACAATATTATTGCCTGGATACATCGTGATGATAATTGGTTGACTCCCATGACTCTTAGTAACAGCCAAATCTCGCCTGGAGAAACTGATTACTCTATCTTGGCTAGCGGGAAACTGAGGAACGTCAAACGTATGCGTCAGAGTCATAATTTAATTATTCAATTGGGATACACTGGGCAACGGGTCATGGATAACATCTACCAAATTTCTTTCCGACCTCCGCTGATCATCTCACCCAACATTCTCCTCCAAGTATTCCTGTAGGAAACCCATATCAATCCTCCCTTGAATCAATCTCCTCAGATTATAACAGTTATCAGTCTTGTGCCCTTTATCTTTATGAAACTCGCAATAACTATTCTGATCCTTGGCCGCCTCAGTTCCTGGTGCAATGGGAAAAGGCTCGGGCAAGTTCACCTTCTTCATAATCTCGCTAATAGGAGTGTTCAATTGGATAAACTTAATGGCTGTCTTTGGCTTATAGTCTCTCTGACCCCCTGAACGTCCATCTCCACGGCCTCCACTTCCTCCCGCTTGACTCGACCGCCTATTGCCGCCAGATCCCCTCCTATCATCTCGCATTACTTCCACCCTCTCACCTATTACTTTCTTGGTCGTCGAATTTGTCGCTTGAGCCCCTTTAGCCTTGACTCTGGCTCCACTGCAAAATCCCCTGACTCTCTCATACAGTTCCCCTGTAGTTTTTGGCAACCTCATCCCTAGCTCCTGCTTAAAATGACTGGGCTGCAAACTGGTATTGTACAACATAATTATCTCGCCTTGGCCGATATCCGCGACTTGATTTGCTACTCCCATGAACCTGTCTGTGAAAGTCACAATCCCCTCCCCATCTTTTTACTTGAGGCTGCATAACTCTATTTTTTGTACCGGTTGTGATCCTGACGCACTAAATCTTGCTAAGAACTTCTCCATGAAATCTTGATACCCAGTTATAGAGTCTTCAGGCTGCGCCAAGAACCACTCCAAGGCATGATCCGCCAAAGTGCTTACCAAAGCTCGACATAGAACCGCCTCATTTTCAGTCAGCAGCGACATTGTCGCTTCAAATCCTCCAACATGGGTTATTGCTCTAGTTTTTCCAGAATAACTTGACAAAGTTGGCACGCGGAAGCTTGGATCTGGGGCGACACCTTTGATGCTCTGAATGAATGGAGCCAAAAAAGGTTTCTTCTCGCCAACTTTCTTCGTTCCCGCCTTTAACTCCTTTATTTTCTTGGCCATTTCTGCCATCTCACTTTTCCATTTGTCCTCCTCTTCCTTCTTAGCTTTCTCCATTTCTATGGCCTTGGCCAACTATGCGGCTTTCAAGGCTTCAACAAGCTTCTCGGCCTCCGCTGCCCTTGTTGCCTCAGCATCTCTCCTTTCATTTTCTTTCTCGTACTCCCTATCTTTCCTCTCTCTTCGCCTTCGTTCCCTTTCTCGCGGTGACTTCTCGCGGTGACGCCTCATGTCATGATGTCGCGATAACTGGGACCTCTCCTCAGCATGCCGGTCTTTACTGGGAATATATTCCTTTTCGTGCGTTGAGCCACTAGATTCATTACTATCATATTCAAATATAAGATTGATCTCTGGAATTGCCTGATTTATGGTATATTTTCTTTCTCCTCTACCGCCTGGCCTCCAAACCGTCATCCTTCCTCTTTTCAACGGCTCTTGCTGTTCTCGCATTTGCAATATCCCTCCTACAATCTCCGGCCGCTCCTCTGGGCGGCGGCATATCCCTCGCTCACCTTGGCCTATCAGCCACACTGGCGCTGACCTCTCGCTCTTGCCCGTCGGCATGGGCCCTTCCCGCTTGCCCATCCAATAGCTCCTCAGGAATGTGGGAAGGCTCCACATTTAACTCCTTCAACTGTTGATTATTGGCGAGAACTCGTATCCACGCCTCATTATCCGCCCTCAACCTTTCAATCTTTTCCCTCACTTCTGCATCTTTTGACTTTGCGGGAACTTGCCCTTCATCTACTGCCTTGGATTTCTCAATTCTCACTCTTTCCTCCTGCTCCCTAGCCCGCCTAATGCTAGAGTTAGTCTCCGACGTATGTACCTCCACCTCTCTATCAGATCCCGCCCTGGCACGAGCTTCCTTAGCATTGGGGGTTGCCAACGTTAAGTTCTGAGCTGCCTTGGAAGGGGTAGCCTTATCTGGCCCCATCACCCTAACTTACCAATAAACAAATGGATACTTTTGACAAATACTTTAAGCCAAACAACACCTTTTCACAATAAATCAACAATTCTGACAACTTTACAAGTCACTTTTCTGACCACAAAACACCTTTACACCATACATTAATTGGCCAACAGCATTTACAACCAAGGACAACTTTATGACACCATAAAATAAAGACAACAACAGTCCATAAACCGACTTCTGATAGGTACGACCTGGGAATCCCTCTTGATCTTCACACCAATAGCATTTACTTCTTCAGCAAAGCTGACAACAGAGATCTTCTGGGCTTCACCAGAAAACGGTCACTGTCTGCCACCTTCACACTCACCACCAACAGCCTCCAAACTTAACTAAACCACCCCACGAAGCACACTCAGTCCCGGCAACGGAACCAACTGATACTACACAGGAAAAAGTGTTGCACAGGAGCTGAACATCCAGCTACTCAAGAGGATACTCTGGCGGTCTTCTTGGGATGGCCCACCTTGACTCCTACACACAAGTAAACAATGGTGAACTAAACCGGGGGTGGCTCCGGTAAAACCCCTCCGGCGTGAGAATCAGTGATCGTTGTTGAAAATAAAGAAAATATTAATGGAGAGAATTATCAAGGAAGAGAGCTTAGAGAGAGAGAGAGTAAAACTTACATAATAATCAAGCACTCACGTTTTTATACCCTTTCACAATATAGGCCATGCCCCTAAGTGACATGTGTCAATCACACCCATGCTTTCTGGGTCAACTACCCTCAAAGTTGGTAAGAAAGTACTGCTCCCCCCATCATTCCACACTGTTGTCCGTTATGGGGGGTGTCCACGTGGCAACGTCCCAGTCACGCTTGTCGCCTGGCGACAATCCCTCTAAAGGAATAATGCACATATAATCACCTAATCTAACCTCTGCACTTATCGCCCAAAGACCAGGAACACTAGGTTGCCTTCTCGCCACCTGTGCTTCCCGCCTATAGGCTATTCTTGCTCCCACCCATTCTCTTGTCGCATACTACAAAATCTCGCCACTTAAAGAAAAATACAACTTACCATTAACTTCATTGTTATTTACCCTCCTTAACACGTGTGGCCCACCCTAGATTACTAGGCCCACTAAGCCCATTGAACCCATTGTACTGTTCAAGCCCAATCCTTATCCCATAATCACTTCAAATATCTTCAGAAAAACCAACTAATTCTCATCTTCCAACTAATCCTTAGTAGACTAGGACTTTTTAACAAGCTGACTAATTAAATTCAAATATAAACAAACTTTTGATCATCAGTGTGACCTATAATATTCCCATTTAAAAAAAAAAGAAAAAGAAACAATCCTTGAACTGCAAGTCCTATAGATTGTGACTACATGTACATAAAAAAATAATTCAACATTTAGATCGAAGACTGCAACTTGTATAACCAAGTGTCCACTATTTGATCCAATCTAGATTCTGCCCCGCGCAGCTACCGTTTGATTGAACTACTTGTAGAGGTCGAAATGTGTTGCCAATAGCCAAACCAAACTAAGCAGCTCTCCACCTTTACTTAGTTGCTGAGCATGTGTGTATGCCCTGCACTGATTTGCAGCATAAAGCAATAACTCCATCCAAACATTACTTATTAGCACCCAATACTAACCATTTTCATGACTTGGTGACCAAATCACTGTCCGTGCCAGCAAACCTGCACGTTTTACATCAGGAAGGGGTTGTTCAAATTTTCTAGAATCGAATAACAAGTGCTCAATTGCGGGTCCTTTGATTTGGGAAATGATACGCTTTTCCCCTTTGGCAATCTCTTGATATCGCCACAAGTATCTCTGAATCTTGTTTTTCCCATACCAGATACAGAGAACACGAGAGTCGGCTGCATAAGTAGTAAATACATCATGTAATCAGAAAGGATCTTAGAAAAATAACGACTATCCTGGTGCTCATGATCTTTATCCCTAGCCGGAGACCATCTCGACTAGTTGTTTGTTCGTGGTTTCAGGTCTAACGAGCCAGAGGACAACCTATTGCTGGACTAAGGTTGATACGAACGATTCCTGCATCATCAACCCCCAATCTTATATTGCTATGGAGGGTGAGGAGAAATGAGGCATTGCTGGTGCCTGAACTTGTAGACATTGCTGGATAATTGAGTTTTGGTTTAATCTAAGTGCTTGATTAGGAGTAATGGATTAATGTTTTAGTCAAGCAAGCCTGATGTTATTCTTCTACAATAAATTTGAATCAATATAGAGCTGTCGAATTTGTTCAATTTAAGTGCTTGATTAGGAATGATAAATTTCCTGTTAATTTCAATCTTGGCAGTCAGATTGATTCGGAATGAAACCACCAACTAACCTTGGAGAAAGCACAACCGTCAAGATAAAGATGAACGGATAAGATGACTCACCCACATCAGACTTTTATTCAAGAATTAGTAAAGAACATAGTTTATAATCATAACGACTTTGTAGTAGCAGCAAGTAGTATAGGAAAGAACATTGCTTATATTACTTAAAGGAAATATGCAGATTCCTACACACCCTGCAGATAAAGATAAGGACTGAACTACATTCATTATCCGCGACCAATGCCAACCTTTATCAAATTTAAAGATAATATTTAAGCTAAGAAGAAGGCTGGGGTGGCTGTTGGTTAACTCCAATTTGTTGATTCTCATTCACATCAGGGATCTCTTTAAGTTGTTCCTGAGCAATCTGCCCAAGCATTTTTGCAGCCAATGGAAGCCCAGAACACTTTATCAAAATTTTGTCTTTGAGGTCCTTCAAGAATTGAGGCAATTCATTCTCATCTTTCCCAACTGCATCCTTGAAAATTTCCCAGCAGCTTTCTGTGTCAGAAAGTGGTTCCAGGAAATTCAAATTCTTCTCACCCACCATTTTCTTGGCTATTTCTTCATATCTACTCGTTACAATGACTGTTCCTCCCCATCCTTTTGGCAGACCATATGCAAGTTTCTTACCCCAATCCACATTCAAATATAAATCGTCAGCCAAACTCTCATAGAAATTCTCATTCTTTGAAGCATCATCGAGCACAATTAAGTATTTTTTATTACAATTACAAAAAATTAATTAAATGTGAAGTATTTTTTAATTATAAATAATAATAATTATTATTATTTTACTAACCATAAAAATAAAATAAAGAATATAAATAAAATAAGAGTGGTGGGGTATAGAATGATGAGTTGGGAGGAGATGAATTTAATTTTAAACCTTGCATTGTGGAGGGGTTTAATGAATAGGTAGTTGAATTATTAGATGAATCAGAGAGAAGATGAAGTGGAGTGATAAAGTGGGATTGAATTTATTTTTGCATTGTACATGTACATGGTCTTATATACAGTATAAAGCCAATGGAAATGGAATAAAGTTGATGAGACATCTAGATAAAGCCAACACCATCTTTATTCAATCATATAGGCCTTAATTAGTAATGTAAAAAATTAAGTATTTATGAAATTACTTTTCAACCCTCTAGATAATAATTAAATTACTCACTAAATCCTACCCACCACAAAACATATTATCTCCCTGTCTTCTTCCTCCCTCTTCCATTTTCATATCCTTTCAACAACAACAATGGCCTTTGATATTAATGTTGAGAATTGCAGAAGGGCAAAATGTAGGTGGTGCTTCATTGGTGAGTGGCTATTTTGATTTGATTGCCATATTTGTTCAGAATGTATGGGTGGGCAGAGTAGGGTGGTGACGAGGATTGGATGGTTGTGATTAGGATAAATGGGCCCATTGATTAAAAATATAAAATACATTTCATTTTAGGTCTGCCTAATTTCAAATGTGACAAAAGGAGTATGTGATTAAATTGTTAATAACAGTGGAATGATTAGAGATATGTTAACTTTCTTAAATTACAATATTTTTTATCACAAATGATATGTTAGGATTGGTAGGAAAATAAGTTACGAGTGAATTGGCCATTAAACTATTTTTCAGAAATTCTTTTAAAAATCTTTTTAAAATAATTTGTCAAGCAATAACTTGTAAGAGCAGCAAATTTCTTTCAATGCCCAAATTCTTTTATATGGAGAAAAAGAGTTGTTTAAATAATTTTCTAATGAATAAAGCCAATGGTTCATTTTTTTAAATGATGTTTATTCATTTATTTATATATAAAGCCAATGGAAATGGAATAAAGTTGATGATTATGTCGACATCTAGATAAACTTGTACTCCCTCCGTCCCCCATTACCTTACCCATTTTGCTATTTTGGGCATCCCACTTTAAAGTTCCACTTTTCTAAAAAGCAATTTTTTAAATACTTCTTTATTCATGGATCCACTTGTCATACTCACAACAACTATCCACTTACTATTCTCTACACTACTTTCTCTCTCCTACCCACTCACAACTGCTACTTTAATAACATTATATATATTCACTCCTTATTTTCCGTTCTCAACAGTAAACGAGTAAGATAATATGGGACGGGAGGGAGTATTTAATTAAAAACAAATTTGAAAAAGAAAATGTCATCTCTTATTTAGATTGTTCTTTCTCGGTGATGAAAATGACATTACCATTCTTGGCAGCCAGATTTTTTAGAAGATGACACGGACTACTGGCCAATGGGAATGAAATTAAGTTGAGTTTGTCGACATCTAGATAAATAAAGCCAACACCAAGAATCTTTATCATTGAGCTTATTCAATCAATCATGTATCACAGCTGGCCTTAATCAGTAATGTTCTCTCCCTGTCTTCTTCCTCCCTCTTTTTTCCTCTCTCTTAACCAAGAATCTTTCTTTCATCCTCCCCATTTCACCCCTCCGACATACAACTTTTATATCCAATCTCCCACTGAGAAAGATGTAGCTTTAATGTGATGTACCGGAAGTTTTGTTGATAAATCATTTTCTAATGAATAACACAACAAGATGATGTAGCTTTTATCATGAAATACCTTACATTAAAGCTCAATGGTTCATTTTTAAATGATGTTTATTCATTTATATTATATACAAAGCCAATGGAAATGGAATAAATTTGTTTAATGTGATGTAGCTTTTAAATGATGTTTATTCATTTATTTATATATAAAGCCAATGGAAATGGAATAAAGTTGATGAGACATCTAGATAAAGCCAACACCATCTTTATTCAATCTTACTCCCTCCGTCCCGCGACAACTTACACATTTTTCTCATTGACCATCCCATTACAAATTGCACACTTTCTAAAATGGCAAAGAATATTTACTCTTTCACCCACTAATTCTCTCTCCTATTTTTCTTTTATACTCACGACACCAATCAAATCACTATTTTCTACCCCACTTTCTCTCTTCAACCTCACTTTTCATACTCACAATATTTTCTCTACTAACTTTTCCTTAATTCCCGTGCAAACAGTAACTGTACAAGTTCTACCGGGACGGAGGGAGTATATCACATTCACAGCTGGCTGGCCTTAATTAGTAATGTCATTTTCATCATTAGATTAGACGACTTGGTACATTATGATTTACAATACTGATGTTATTACCGGTGAAAATATGATATATCGTGTCTCTTTTTTCTCTTTTTTTGTTTTTGTTTTATTGCTAATCTTCTCTATTTACAACAACAACAACATTAATGTCGCAAAAGCTCCCACCTATGGTTGGGTAAGGGGGGTGTTTCCGTTGTACACAGTCTTGTCCCGTTAAAACACAAAGAGGCTGTTTCGGATGACCCATAAAAATTGCATGGACTGACCTATGTTTTATAACAAATTAAGAAACGCAGACAATTTAATAAGCCATTTTATTTTATTCCATCATATTTCAAGCAAAAAAATAATGAGTATATGACTATCGAAGAAAAATAATCTTCTCTATATCGATTTTTTTTTTATAATTATACAAGGATTATAAGGACAAAATTGTCTAAAATGCTATTCATTATTTGTCATTTTCGAAATGAGACTCTTATTATAAGACATACGAAAAGAAAAGCAAGATTCTTATTATTCAGAGACGAAAGGAATATTATTTTATTTTGGTTTGTTAACTCTAATTTTACCAAAAATATATAAGTTTAATAATCCTAGTAAAGTTTTTAAAAAAATATTGATGCACCATTACTACAAGTAATAATATAATTAATAGGTTAGACTTGAATATTTCATCCATTCTATTTCAAATTAGATAAAATAAGATAGTGCGGGAGTAAGAAATAATTGTATAATATTATGGTGTTTTGGATATGGAAATTGGTGTAGGGGTTGAAAATTGAAATATTAAATGGGGTAATGGTTGTGATTAGGATAAATGGGCTCATTGAATAAAAATATAAAATACTTTTCATTTTAGGTCTGTATAATTTTAAATATGACAAAAGGAATAGGTGATTAAATTGGTAATAACAGTAAAATAATTAGAGATACGTTAACTTTCTTAAATTACACAATTTTTTATCTCAAATTATATGTTAGGATTGGTAGGAAAATAAGCTACGAGTGAACAAGCTATTAAACTTTTTTTTTTCATAAATCGTTTTAAAAATCTTTTCAAAATATTTTTTCCAATTTTTTGAGCAATTATTTCACGTGATTAGTAAATTAATGTCATTAAGCATAATAAGTTTTGTTAATTGAAGAATTACCACATTGGATTCTTAAGCATGTTAGGTCAGGCACTTTCACAGAGGAAAGGAAAGGAGTGCTTTTGCTTTTTCTTTTTCCTTTTTCTTTTATAGTGGATTCTCTTTTACTTTTATGGGTTAGATTCTTTATGATCACTAACCTCCCTTTCTCTTTGGATTACTTTATAACCATCCCCTACACAATCAAGTTTGCTAATTTTCAAATTGAAGGGGAATTCAAATTTAAGATACTGTTTTTCTTCTTAAAAAGCTCTAATTTAGCCATTTGTGTCCTTAAATTAATTTTTTGGGGGTTAAATTTTCAAGCAAGAGCCTTAATAATAGAGCTTGCTTTTACGATGAAATAGTCTGATAAAGAATACCATTCCTGTCAGATACAAGTATATATTCCCTCTTTATTCATCACCAGACAATATATACTACTTTAGCACTAATCTAGGATACATACTAATTAGTTAGCACTAATCTAGGATATAAACATTATCAAATACCTACTGACTATGGAAGAAGGGATAAATATACAATATAATCTAATATTATCTAATATACTAACAAACATTAACTAATCTAGAAATAAACAGTTTTTAGAAAGTAAAAATTGTATAAGTCTTAAGGCCATTTACCAAAAAAAAAACTTTTAAAAGATGAATATTAAAAAGAAAAAAAAAACCACACAAGCTGATTGTTACAACAAAAACTCCCTGAATATTACAAAAAAACTCTTCTTTTTTTAAATTTTAAATTTTAAATTTTAATTTTTAATTTTTAATTTTTAATTTTTAATTTTTAATTTTTAATTTTTAATTTTTAATTTTTAATTTTTAATTTTTAATTTTTAATTTTTAATTTTTAATTTTTAATTTTTAATTTTTAATTTTTAATTTTTAATTTTTAATTTTTTATTTTTTATTTGATGTACAAAACTTCTTAAATAAGCTACTCATTTTCAGTAATCTTTTTAACCTCCATAGATTTTCAATCCTAACCAAGTAACTACAAATGTGCCCTCGTTTATTTTAAAACTTATGCAAGTCTTTTTATATAGAGAGAGAGATAGTGATTTATAACCAATAAATAGTGTTATTTTTTATATCCACGTTTGAATATTTTTTTCTTTATTTTCATGTGGGAATTAAGGCATATTTTTATAAATATATTATACTTCTAAAACATTAGCTAAATGTATAATTAATATTCATAAATTACCTATATATATTTATTATGTTTGCCCTACACTTTTACGTATGTACTTTTGACTAAAATTTATTATTTCAAAAAAATAAAAAATAATTTATTATTTAGATGGGTTGTATACAAAATTGTAAAAAAGTTTTAACTAATCAACTTAAAATAAAATGTTTTTTAAAATAAACTTAAAATAAATAAATTATTAACTTATAATTTTTTAACTTAAATATAGGAATAGTAATACAACATCTATTTGAATTACTTTTTTGGATAAAATAAATAAATTTTTAATTCATGAATTTTTAATATTTATAGGTCAATATTTAAATATATCTATAAAATAAATTATTTTTTAAGTCTTGAAATAAAACCTTTGTGAAAATACCTAAAAAAAGTTTTTTGTAAAAGTCTTTAGATTTTATGAATATTTACTACATTATACTCAATTTTTGTTCACCTTCTAATAAATTTCTGAACTCGTCACTAAATTTAAGTTTATAGATGAATTGATTATATAACATGATATGATATCAGAATTCATAATACTCCCTCCGTCCCAATCTAAATGTCCTAAAATGAGTTTGGCGCGGGAATTAAGGAAAGTGAGGTAGGAAAGAGAAAAAGTTTAAATGTTGTGAGTATGAAAAATTAAATAGGAGAGAGAATGAGTGGGAGGAATAGTTAGGAGAGAGAATATTGTGAGTGTAAAAGTAAAGTAGGAGAGAGAATGAGTAGGTGGAATAGTAATAAAAACTTTCCTTTTTTGAGTTGAAACATTTTAAATGGAATGCTCAAAATGAAAAGTTGAGACATTTAAATTGAAACGAAGGGAGTAATAGTTTGAGAATTCATAATAATAGTTTGACAAGGTATTGTATTCGTAATTGAGTTAGTTACTTAAAAAAAAAAAATCATAAATCGGACGATAAGAAGGAAATGTTTTAGAGATGGAGCACAAGGGAAGGGAAATGTCACATCAATATTTCCCATCACCAAATCGGAAGAAAAAGTTAAACAAAATAGGGTCCTCATATAGGGTCTGGACCCCACGTATCTCCATCGAGACCATACACGTGGCTTCTTACCCGTCGTCTATTTCTTTCATTTCCCCGTACGTCTTCTTTCTCTCTCTCCACCTTTTTCAAGTTTCAACTCTCCTTCCTTCCCCCCGAGCTACAAATGCAATAAAAAAAAGTTTTTTGTAAAAGTCTTTAGATTTTTGTAAAGGTCAATATTTAGCTAGTGTCAGTGTTAGTGTTAGAGTAACAAAGTTTTCTATTTTTGTCGCAACAATAATTCTGAAGCCCAATTGTCTTTTACTAAAACATGGGCCAGGCCGTATAAGTTAAAACAACGAACATGGGGTTCACACATCTCTGTCGCACGTGAAAAAGCTACTCCATCTAACAAATGGTAAGGTGTCATCCTTTTTTTATACGACGCCGTCTATCAACCTTTTTGCTGTCACCAATCATTCTACGATATGGCATCTTTCCAATCCCACCATTGAATGAGCTGTTTAGTACTCAAAAGCAATCACTCACTGTCTTTCCCCACCACCTTGTGGGCCCCACATAAAATAATTCATCCCCCTAGTCTGGTTTCTTGATTTCATTTTTAATATTTTAACGGTCTACTCCCCGTGTCTCTTTGAAAAGGCATAAAATAGATTTTGTGCGAAAATTAAAATTAATGTATAATGTATTAAATATTGTGAATATTAAAAGTGAGGTAGAAAAGAGAATGCGGGATAGAGAATTATAAGTGCATAATTATTTTGATTATAACAAGTGGGCCCATCACTATGAATAAATAAGTATTAAAATGTTTCCATTTTGAGATAGTGTATTTTTAAATGAGACATCTAAAATAGAATTTGTATATTTTTGAATGGGACAGAGGAAATACATATTTGCCGGTTATTTCCATAATTAATTTAATATACAAAATCATTCATTTCAAATAAAATTAACATTAATAACTAATTCAAAAAATGAATAAATCTGATAAAATTTCAGTGTTTTCGTAGAAGCGATATCTAAATGCAGCAGTTTCGGGCTCATCTCACCTCTGTATCAAAGTCGTCCATTATATATTCTCATCCCTAACTAATTAATTTATTGTGAAAATTATTACTTAATCTATTTTCAAAATAATAGTCTCAATTATCTTTATCAGAAAAGTTTAATTTCAAAAAATAAATAGATGAAAATTGAACTTTTTAAATCGCCCACCAAAAGAAAGAAGGAGAGAGATGAGACGATAAAAGTTTACACCGACGCTTTGTTACACTAACACTGACACTTAATAATACATGTACTTGCACGCTTTATACTGACATTTTGTTACTCTAACACTGACACTAGCGTGAGAATCAAAATAAGTTTTTTCTAAATTTAAGAAAAAATGGATTTTTTAAAAAGATTTTGACTTCTTTACCTACTTTCGTTATCAATAATGTTTTTGATAATTTTATTCTCAACCTATTTGAATTGTTTAGTACTCAAAAGCAATCACTCACTGTCCTTTCCCACCACCATGTAGGACCCACATAAAATAATTCATCCCACTAATCTGGTTTCTTTATTTCAATTTTAATATTTTAATGGTCTACTCCCCGTATCTATTTGAAAAGGCATAAAATAAAATTTTCACGAAAATTAAAATTAATGTATAATGTAGTAAATATTGTGAATATTACAAGTGAGGTAAAAGAAAGAATGCGGGATAGAGAATTATAAATTCATAATTATTTTGATTATAACAAGTTGGCCCATGAATATGAATAAATAAGTATTACAATGTTTTCATTTTGAGATTGTGCATTTTTAAATGAGACATCTAAAATAAAATTTGTATATTTTTGAATGGGACAGAGGAAATATATATTTGCCGATTATTTCCATAATTTTGTTTCCCATCCCACAAATTTAAATTTACTCTTGCCTGCACATCGTTATTTTGTATGATTCAGATTTAAATACGTTTTCTATTGATATATTGATAGGAAACAGTCATAATTAATTTAATATACAAAATCATTCATTTCAAATAAAATTAACATTAATAACTAATTCAAAAAATGAATAAATCTGATAAAATTTCAGTGTTTTCGTAGAAGCGATATCTAAATGCAGCAGTTTCGGGCTCATCTCACCTCTGTATCAAAGTCGTCCATTATATATTCTCATCCCTAACTAATTAATTTATTGTGAAAATTATTACTTAATCTATTTTCAAAATAATAGTCTCATTTATCTTTATCAGAAAAGTTTAATTTCAAAAAATTAATAGGTGAAAATTGAACTTTTTAAATCTAAATCGCCCACCAAAAGAAAGAGGGAGAGAGATGAGACGATAAACGTTTACACTGGCACTTTGTTACCCTAACACATTTTTTATATTGACACTTAATAATACATGCACTTGTACTCTTTACATTGGCACTTTGTTACTCTAACACTGACACTAGCGTAAGAATCAAAACACGTTTTTTCTAAACTTAAGATAAAATGCATTTTTTTTTTTAAGATTTTGACTTCTTTACCTACTTTCGTTATCAATAATGTTTTTTATAATTTTATTCTCAACCTATTTGAATTGTTTAGTACTCAAAAGCAACCACTCACCGTCCTTTCCCACCACCTTGTAGGACCCACGTAAAATAATTCATCCTCCTAATCTGGTTTCTTTATTTCAATTTTAATATTTTAATGGTCCTTTCCCACCACTTTGTAGGACCCACGTAAAATAATTCATCAACTTTATTCCATTTCCATTGGCTTTATCAACATAACTTCCAGTACATCACATTAAAGCTACATCTTTCTCAGTGGGAGATTGGATATAAAAGTTGTATGTGGGAGGGGTGAAATGGGGAGGATGAAAGAAAGATTCTTGGTTAAGAGAGAGGAAAAAAGAGGGAGGAAGAAGACAGGGAGATAACATTACTACTGATTAAGGCCAACTGTGATACATGATTGATTGAATAAACTTCAATGATAAAGATGGTGTTGGCTTTATTTATCTAGATGTCGACATATTCAACTTTATCCCATTCCCATTGGCTAGTAGTCCGTGTCATCTTTTAAAAAATCTGGCTGCCAAGAATAGTAATGTCATTTTCATCACCGAGAAAGAATCAATCTAAATAAGAGATGACATTTTCTTTTTCAAATTTGTTTTTAATTAAATACTCCCTCCGTCCCACATTATCTTACTTGTTTACTGTTGAGAATAGAAAATAAGGAGTGAATATATATAATGTTATTAAAGTAGGAGTTGTGAGTGGGTATGAGAGAGAAAGTAGGGTAGAGAATAGTAAGCGGATAGTTGTTGTGAGTATGACAAGTGGGTCCCATAATAAAGAAGTATTAAAAAATTTACTTTTTATGAAAGTGAAACTTTAAAGTGGGATGCCCAAAATAGCAAAATGGGTAAGGTAATATGGGACGGAGTGAGTACAAGTTTATCTAGAAGTCGACATAATCATCATTTATTTCTTTTTGTGATATATAAAAAGGAAAATGTAACTGTAACGACCCTAACCCTAGGCACAATTTTAGTACAACATTATATACTTTTAATATTAATATCAACTTATGTGATTATTTTATATCTTTAAATTTCTTATATTAGGATAAAATGATAAGAAAATAAATAGTGTTCTAAAGGAAAAATAATAATTGGAAATAAATAAAGTAATAGAATAAAGTGGTAATAAATTGGACAAATAAAATGTTATGGGTTGGGAAATTAATTTAAAATAATGAAAGAATTTTGGTAGGGAATTTGGAGTAGGGGCAACTTCCCTAAAACCCTCCCCAAATCCCTCCTTGGACCGGGCCCCCCCCTCTCTTTACCCATTTATATACTCCACCTTTCTTCTTCTTCCTCTTCACTTCTCTCTCAACCTCCCATCCATGGAAACCCATTTGAGAACACCTCTTCTCAAGCTCCTTCCAAGTTCAAATCTTCACCATTTTTAGATCCGAGAGCACTTTTGTAATCGGAAGACCAAGAGGAGTTCATCAAGCTCAAGAAATCCATGATCCATCTCTTATTCTAAGGTGAGTTATTATGACTTCCTTTCTTTGTATGCTCATCAATGATTTGATGTTGTTATTGTTATTTAAATGATTGTTTAATGCCTTAGAAATCTTCTTGGAAGTTGAGAAATTGATTTATCTCATGGAAGGATGTTATGGTTCTTAGAGGTTGATTTGATTGTAAGAAATGGGTGAAGTTAGTTAAAGGAATTTAACTTGAATTGTATTAGTGAAGGGGTTGGAAATTTTGTGAGAATAATCTAGGTTTATGTTATTTGGGTTAACTAAATTAAGAAATTTATACTTGGAAAGTGAAAGGGAAATGGATAGTGATTCAAAGGGTAAATGATCTAAGATTTAATCATTTTGGGTTACATGGCTTAGTAAATGAGTTGTTATGATTTCCCTTCTTATAAATGTTCATAATCTCTTTGATATTGTTCTTGTTCATGTGATATTTGTTCATGCTTGGGGAAAACCTTATAGAAGTTGTATGATTATAGAATGAAGTAGAAGGAAGTCAATGTTCATGTAAGATGATTTAGAGGAAATGAAATGGGTGGGAAAATTAGGAGTAAATAATCTAAGGTTACCTTATCTTGGGTTTACATGATTTAGGATGCATTTTGTTAAGATGAGAAATCCCTCTTGGTGTTCTTGATTTTAGGAGTAGAGATTAAAGGCAAGGAATTGGAGCAAAATGGAAGAGGGTTGAATTTAAGAAGTCTTGGCCGGGCACTTGGGCGGTCGCCCAAGGGCATGACGGCCGCCCATGTGTCCGTAAAAGGGTATATTTTGCAACCTTCTCTTGGGCGGTCGCCCAAGATGCTTTGGCGGTCGCCCAAGACCCTGTAATCCACGATTTTAAATTTAAACCGAGAAATTGTTTAGCAATCTTGTTTGATCCTTCATAGATTGTGACCCCTACCTAGTAAGTTGAACTTGAACCTTCATAGAGGCTATGTATTAGTGTACAATGACCTTGTAGGATGGATTGATGATACTTCCTTGCCTTACTTGAGTTCATATACATTGTTTATATTGTGCATAGTGTGTTAAATAAATGTTGTACTATGATATTGGTTGAACATGAGTATATTTTACCATGTGGCTATATTGTTTATCCCCTTTGTGGATTATTTGGTATTGTTATATTGTATCCGGCGTGGATTATGTGGTTATATGGATACCTTACTTGAATGTATACTCGTTAAGGGTATTATGCATAGTGTATTACTTAAATGTTGCATTATGGTATTGATTGGCATGAGTATACATTACCATGTTGTTATATTATTATCCCGTTTTGTGGATTTATTTCAAGTATCTATTATGTGCTTGAACGTGTTTATGTTCGGGTGGGTATGATGGAATTCAATCAATTATGGATTTGTTCTATAAGTGATTGAAGGTACATCATACCGGTGACCCTTCCCCCTCCGTGGCCACGGAGTGGGGCTGTGCTACGATCGTATTGAGCATGAAGAAGCCTTTACGGACTGTTGCGATTGTTGTATGGAGGGACGATATTATTTTGGATACTCTATTATAGGTATCTTTTCTTATATGGATCTCTGGGGTATGAGTCCTATAAGAGGTGAATGTGCTGGAGGCAATTCACCAAAGAGTGGAGTTTTACTCCCACGTTGTACGACTTATTGTTCAGACGGGAAAAGGTAAAAATGAGGTAACGTAATGTGTTTACCGCTTCCATAATGTGTTATGTGCTACCATGCTATGTGTTGCACTTTGTTGGCATCTTCTTTGCATTCATAATAGCTTCATTGAGATTTATTCTCACCCCTCTCCCTTTACTGTTTTAGATTTCGAGACAGGTGGTCCGACCAAGTAAGGGCGGAAAGGAGTGTAGAAGTGGTATTTTGGGTATTGTCGGGTTATGTGTAGGTTGGTGTAGAAAGTGATTGTTGGCACAATTATTTTAAAGGGTTTGTATTCATAAACTGTAATTCTATATTATATTCGATATCTTTTTGTAACTAAAACCGTTTATTACTTGTAAGGTTAGTCAACTCTTCCTCCAATGTGGAAAGGAGTAGAGTTATTTATAAATGGTTGTGTTTCTGTTTGGAAGTTAAATCAAAGTTTTTAAAGTTTAGGAGATTTGGCTTAGTTTGAGGACGCTTCAGCTCGGGACACGTGTAGGTTCCGGGTTGGGGTCTTCACAGTTGGTATCAGAGCTCGGTTAGAGTTCTCGGGTAGAGTCTAGCTGAGTGAGAGTGTGTGATAACTGACGTCGAGAGTTTAATGCAGGAATTTGTTCAAAGACAGAAAATGATATTGACCAACCAAGGAATCAAGGAAAGGTGAGTTTTGGAAAGATAGATTTCCCCACCATCATTTGAGGTATTTTACCTGTCTCAGGAGTTAGGATTCATACTTTCATAAATCTTCGTTCATTCGTTCTCATGTGGCATTACATTTCATCTTTTATTTGCATAATTGGCCTAAGAGATGCCTTATGTGTTGGAGGTTCTATTCCTACGGGAGAGTACCTTGAATCATTATTGTTTATCATGGTGATTGTGATTTGGGAGGACTGTCGCAAGAAGCGAGTCTCCTTATCAATGTTTGATTTGCCTCCGTGTGTAGTCGAGGCGGATGAGTCATTGCTTGCTATTATATCCTATATGCATAAATGTCGAAAGTATGGCCTAAGGAATGTGAAGTTTATTTGAGTTGTGTGTTATCTTTGATTTAAAAGAACCTTGAGTTATCTCATGTACGATGGTAAATGAATTAGTGAACTCTTAGTTTAGAGTTGGTCTATGGCCTAACTAAGAGTGGTTTATGGTTGTATAATTGCATGATTATTTATTCATTGGTGTCTCATGGTGGAGACTAGATATATAAGACTAGTATTGAAAGTGATAGTCTAAGTGGGATTTTATGGGTTATAAAATATCGCGAGTCCGAGATCTTAGGGAACTAATATATATTTGCCTTATGTACTATAAGTTTATTCTCTAAGGAGAGATTGATTGAATTCTTGCTACTAAATTAAATAGGAAATCAGATATTTTTGTAAGTAATATCACCCTATAAGTTGACTAAGTGGTGTTTTTCAAGTAAGTTTCAAAAATGGGTTTTCATCAGGTATCATACCAGGGTATTGAAGCTGAGTGGATATAAGTCACTATTTCGGTATTCGGATCCCTAGATAGAGTATACAAATTGGGATGATAGAATCGATGATTCAACTTAAGAAATTAATTGATAAAGAAGATAACTAGCTTAGCGATTCTCAGTAAGGATAAATTGTTACTGTATTTAGAAAAGATGATACTTGGTGGTTATTCATAGATTAGAGAGATCTCAAATAGGTATCTGTGAAGAATAAGTATTCGTTATCCCTTGTTGATGATTTTTATGACTGATTTTAGAAACTAGTAGGATTGCCAAATGGTTATTAGTTGAAATTTTCGGAGTGTTACGATTGTAGAAGAATAATTGTTGTAAGGATGTACTTAAGACAACATTGTATCTAGTATGACCGTTTTGGTCTGGGTGGTGTGTTGGTTATGGAGAAGTAAATAGGGTAAATATGAAGAAGTGTAATAGATGTAGTTATTGGTGACTTATAGGATCAACTTCAGGAATTGATAATATATGTATCTGGATTGTTTTGAGAGACGATTATCATTAGTTGAGTAAATAAAATGAGGATGATTTCACCCTATAGGTCGACTTAGTTGCGTGACTCATATGAGGAATTAGTGTGGTGTTCGGTAGGTATTGGCGTTATGTGAATTTTGAGTTGTTGATGGTTATCGAGAGGTAAGTTAGTTACAGTACTATTAAGGTGTAATCGCAATTTGAGGATGATTTACCTAGTTTATAATCTTAATGATTGCTTTAAGTGTTATTTATCGGGATAGTATTAGTATCGCAAGATTTTGTTTTCTTATAAAGAATTTAACTAAGTATAAATATTATGAGTGATGGCTATACTATAAATAGAGGTCGAACAAGAATATTATGTTAAAAATTGTTTTAAAAATGTTTTAGAACTTGGGATTTTATATTGGACCTTTGTGTGAGTATTTGTGCTTTTCGGGGATAGTTTGATTTAATAAGGTCAATGAACAGTTTTTTTTGTGCATTAAAATCTGTGAGTAATTTAATTATCTACCACTGGTATGGGACGGTTGTAGATAATTAGATCGCTCGAGTTATTTTGTTAACGTTTTGATCTTTTAAAAATTTCTTAAAGATTTTGAGTGGGTTAGTTAATTAAAACTGGTATGGGACAGTTTTAAATAAATAAACCATTCGAGTCTCACTAGATCTCTTTTTGTCTATCCTTTGGTATCCTAAAGATGTAATTTGTGCAGAAGCTCATAGGAAGGCAACTTATTTTTCCCTATAGTGATTAATTGTATTAAAAGTAGTGATCCGAGAAATAATTGATAAATTGTGGAGTTATTAATGTGGAAGTCGCTGTAGACTTGGTTTTTGTATTGGAGTTGGATCGGCTCCGTTGTGGGCGGCCAACCATTTGATTGAATATTGATCTGTCACTGGACCTGAGCATAATTAGAGCATTGAATTATGTTATATAGTCGACTAGTATTCCGTTTATGGGAATCATGGTCTTATTAGCATGTTTTCATTTATTATTTTCATAAGCAGTTATTTAATATTTGTATCATGGGAATCGAGAATGAGATAATTGAAATAACTCGTTTCGGGTGAGTCAAGTCTTATACTAATTGTTTCCAAATGTGGAGTTGGGATATTGCCGTTAGAAGATTTATTAAAATATTTAGAGTTCTAGATTGAGCTTGAGAGTAGTACCACGACAGATTTTGTGGTTGAGTTACCTTGGAAGTAAAAAGGAGTATGTTGTTTTGTTAGAGAAAGTTGAGTGTATTTCCTACTCATTGTATATGTATATTGTGATGAGATTCATTGATCAAGTCCTTATATATGTTAGGAGATAGTTTGATTGTATGAACCCCATAGTATTAATTGGATTTGATAGACATCAATGGGGAAAGATCCTTTTAGAATGTATGGATGCTATTAAGTTTAACCTTGTAAAAATTTGAGGGATAATTACTTATTGTTGAGGATATGCTACGGACATGCACAATGAATTTTAGTAGTTGATAGGACATGTGATTACCAGTGGTTGAGTGCGTATAATAGCAGTTATCCTTCTAGTATTTAGACAAAACCTTATGAGGTGTGGTTCGGGAAGAAAATATCGATCTCTAAATTGTTGGGGTGATTTGACTCATAGACTGACTTGGAGCAGCTTATAGATTATTAAAGTTTTAAATACAATATTGTAATGTATTGGGTGAGATAAGTTATAATACTTTCATTTATTTATATTGTTATTGAGGTCGTGAAAATTCGGGTTAAGTAATAAGTGTAAGGTATTCTTGGAATATTAAGTTGTAGTATCATATCATTAATGGAATTAGAATCTTGGGGAAGAAATCACAACATTAAAGAGACTAATTGAGAATTGAAGTCTGAGGTATACTTGTAACCGAGGCGAGTTGATCAGTTAGGTAAGTAATAGTCAAATTCGGGACGAATTTTCTTTAAGGGGGAGTGAGTGTAACGACCCTAACCCTAGGCACAATTTTAGTACAACATTATATACTTTTAATATTAATATCAACTTATGTGATTATTTTATATCTTTAAATTTCTTATATTAGGATAAAATGATAAGAAAATAAATAGTGTTCTAAAGGAAAAATAATAATTGGAAATAAATAAAGTAATAGAATAAAGTGGTAATAAATTGGACAAATAAAATGTTATGGGTTGGGGAATTAATTTAAAATAATGAAAGAATTTTGGTAGGGAATTTGGAGTAGGGGCAACTTCCCTAAAACCCTCCCCAAATCCCTCCTTGGACCGGCCCCCCCCCCCTCTCTTTACCCATTTATATACTCCACCTTTCTTCTTCTTCCTCTTCACTTCTCTCTCAACCTCCCATCCATGGAAACCCATTTGAGAACACCTCTTCTCAAGCTCCTTCCAAGTTCAAATCTTCACCATTTTTAGATCCGAGAGCACTTTTGTAATCGGGAGACCAAGAGGAGTTCATCAAGCTCAAGAAATCCATGATCCATCTCTTATTCTAAGGTGAGTTATTATGACTTCCTTTCTTTGTATGCTCATCAATGATTTGATGTTGTTATTGTTATTTAAATGATTGTTTAATGCCTTAGAAATCTTCTTGGAAGTTGAGAAATTGATTTATCTCATGGAAGGATGTTATGGTTCTTAGAGGTTGATTTGATTGTAAGAAATGGGTGAAGTTAGTTAAAGGAATTTAACTTGAATTGTATTAGTGAAGGGGTTGGAAATTTTGTGAGAATAATCTAGGTTTATGTTATTTGGGTTAACTAAATTAAGAAATTTATACTTGGAAAGTGAAAGGGAAATGGATAGTGATTCAAAGGGTAAATGATCTAAGATTTAATCATTTTGGATTACATGGCTTAGTAAATGAGTTGTTATGATTTCCCTTCTTATAAATGTTCATAATCTCTTTGATATTGTTCTTGTTCATGTGATATTTGTTCATGCTTGGGGAAAACCTTATAGAAGTTGTATGATTATAGAATGAAGTAGAAGGAAGTCAATGTTCATGTAAGATGATTTAGAGGAAATGAAATGGGTGGGAAAATTAGGAGTAAATAATCTAAGGTTACCTTATCTTGGGTTTACATGATTTAGGATGCATTTTGTTAAGATGAGAAATCCCTCTTGGTGTTCTTGATTTTAGGGTAGAGATTAAAGGCAAGGAATTGGAGCAAAATGGAAGAGGGTTGAATTTAAGAAGTGCTGGCTGGGCACTTGGGCGGTCGCCCAAGGGGCATGAGCGGCCACCCATGTGTCCAGAAAAGGGTATATTTTGCAACCTTCTCTTGGGCGGTCGCCCAAGATGCTTTGGGCGGTCGCCCAAGACCCCAGAATCCCTGATTTTAAATTTAAACCAGAAATTGTTTAGCAATCTTGTTTGATCCTTCATAGATTGTGACCCCTACCTAGTAAGTTGAACTTGAACCTTCATAGAGGCTATGTATTAGTGTACAATGACCTTGTAGGATGGATTGATGATACTTCCTTGCCTTACTTGAGTTCATATACATTGTTTATATTGTGCATAGTGTGTTAAATAAATGTTGTACTATGATATTGGTTGAACATGAGTATATTTTACCATGTGGCTATATTGTTTATCCCCTTTGTGGATTATTTGGTATTGTTATATTGTATCCCGGCGTGGATTATGTGGTTATATGGATACCTTACTTGAATGTATACTCGTTAAGGGTATTATGCATAGTGTATTACTTAAATGTTGCATTATGGTATTGATTGGCATGAGTATACATTACCATGTTGTTATATTATTATCCCGTTTTGTGGATTTATTTCAAGTATCTATTATGTGCTTGAACGTGTTTATGTTCGGGTGGGTATGATGGAATTCAATCAATTATGGATTTGTTCTATAAGTGATTGAAGGTACATCATACCGGTGACCCTTCCCCCTCCGTGGCCACGGAGTGGGGCTGTGCTAACGACTGTATTGAGCATGAAGAAGCCTTTCTGCACTGTTGCGATTGTTGTATGGAGGGACGATATTATTTTGGATACTCTATTATAGGTATCTTTTCTTATATGGATCTACTGGGTATGAGTCCTATAAGAGGTGAATGTGCTGGAGGCAATTCACCAAAGAGTGGAGTTTTACTCCCACGTTGTACGACTTATTGTTCAGACGGGAAAAGGTAAAAATGAGGTAACGTAATGTGTTTACCGCTTCCATAATGTGTTATGTGCTACCATGCTATGTGTTGCACTTTGTTGGCATCTTGCTGCATTCATAATAGCTCATTGAGATTTATTCTCACCCCTCTCCCTTTACTGTTTTAGATTTCGAGACAGGTGGTCCGACTAAGTAAGGGCGGAAAGGAGTGTAGAAGTGGTATTTTGGGTATTGTCGGGTTATGTGTAGGTTGGTGTAGAAAGTGATTGTTGGCACAATTATTTTAAAGGGTTTGTATTCATAAACTGTAATTCTATATTATATTCGATATCTTTTTGTAACTAAAACCGTTTATTACTTGTAAGGTTAGTCAACTCTTCCTCCAATGTGGAAAGGAGTAGAGTTATTTATAAATGGTTGTGTTTCTGTTTGGAAGTTAAATCAAAGTTTTTAAAGTTTAGGAGATTTGGCTTAGTTTGAGGACGCTTCAGCTCGGGACACGTGTAGGTTCCGGGTTGGGGTCTTCACAGTAACATTTATTGTGGGACGGAGGGAGTATTTCTTTTTCTGTCACAGAGAGAGGAGTACTATTTTAACAAGTGAATTGACAATATAATTGTTTAAAATAATATTAATTTATTTTTAATTAAACACGCATCTATCTATATATAATAAGAGGATTGCCAAAATCCCGCCTAAACCAGGGGCAGTTTAGTCATTTCACGCAGTGGCAAAGTTGCAATTAACCAGGCGGAGAGACACGTGGCAAGCTTGCACTGGGCGCGTGCGTAACACGCGCCGACACAGGCGCGTGTCCGCGTAACCTTTTTTTTTTTTTTAAATAAATTTCAACACGTGGCGCATTGTGATTGGATGATTTTTCCCCAGCTTTTTATTTTTCACCCCCTATTTTCGACATCAATTATTTTATTAAAAAAAATTTTTTTTAAAAAAAAATTTTACACCAAAATTCATAATTTTTTTTTCTCTTTAATTAGAGACTAATTTCATTTAATTTGGACACAAAAAAAAATACTCTTTTTAAATTATAAATTTCTTAATTATCCTTTCTTAATTTTTCTTTTTCATTTTTTTAAATCTTTTTTTTTCTAAAATTAATTAAGTGTGAAATATATTTTTTTATTATAAATAATGATAATAATAATCATAATTTTACTAATATGAATATTAATACTGCTTCATTCGCATAAATAATTAATGTTTGTGATGTTAGTTCCTTCGTTTCAAAATTTGACATTAATTTTTTAAATATTAATGTTTATAATGTTCGTGTCTTTGTGTCAGAAAATAAATATAAATTTTTGAGATAAGTAAATTCATTGAGGCAAAGGAAGGATTTTTTTTTTTTTTGGATATAGAAAGTAGTATTAATTATGGGACGAACGTAATATTCATTTTTGAATTAAAGTCATTTTTCTTCCTTAAAAAGTAGAACTTTTTTATATGTCCAAGAAAAATTAACATTGCTTCATTTGGCTCAATGAACATTTTAAAAAATAATACTACTTTATTCGCCTAAAAAATTAATGTCATATTTTGAGACGAATGCACTAACATTATAAACATTAATTGCAGAGGCGAATGAATTAGTATTAGTTTTTAAAATATTAATTGGGAGGAAGGGAATAATGCTCATTTTTTTGGATAAAAAATGTAGTATTATTTTTGGGTTATTCATTTTGAATCGAAAGTAATATTCATTTTTGAAATGTTGTAATGTTAGTTCCTTTGGAACGTAATATTGATTTTTTTTGATTTTTTTTATTATTAAGTAAAATATTCATTTGGACGAAAATAGTTTTTTTTTTCTTTACCTGAAGTAGTATTATTTTGTAAAAATTAATGTTTATAATGTTAGTTTCTTCGTCTCAGAAAATAAATATTAATTTTTTGGACAAGTAAATTCCTTGAGGCAAAGGAAGCAAAATTTTTTTTTTTTGATATAGAAAGTAGTATTAATTATGGGATGAAAGAAATATTCATTTTTGACTTGAAGGACAATTTTTTTCCATAAAAGTACTTTAGAAATAATGAAAAACATATTATTATGAACTTTCATTGAGTATGTTTTTTTACAAAACATTTTATATTAAGTTCTTCTCGCTCAATTTTTTTTTTTTTTTTTTTTTTTTTTAGAAACAATTCCTATTGATCTCTTTTAAAAAGTGATGGGTTATTAGTAAAGAACTTTAGATTAATGCTTAAAAAATGTGGAAGCCAGTTGATATAACATTTTTTAATTTAAAGAGTAGTTAAAGTATATTAGTAAAATTAAAAATCTTATTATTGGCTACAAATATAATTATTATAACTATTTATGTTTTCATTTTTATTTTATCAACATTTGATGGATTATTAATCTTGGTTTCATTTATTTGTGCTTTTTTTATATATAATATTTATGAATAATTTTTTCTTCAACTTTTGTCATATTTTAAACGTTAAAAAATGGGTTCGAATATTAAAGAGATGAATGATTTTATTATAAAGTATAAAAAGTTGTCTACAAAGTAATTATTACATAGTTGTTGTGAGTATGACTTATAAGACCATTTAATTTTGAAATTTTCTAATTTTTTCATTCTAATTTTTTTAAATTTAAAATGGGACACCTTTTATTAAAAAAATAGGAAGTTTAAAAATGGGACGAAGGGAGCATTTATTTATTTGATAGTGAAATAATTTATCCTGATGCTAAATTTAATTAGTTGCAAAATAAAAATTAAGTCTGAATAATGAAAACTAAAATAAATAAAACTAGAAGGGAAAGTTATACATTCCGTCTCAAGTCAACTTTAAAAAATGTCATTATATAAAAAAATTATTTCCTTCATTTCAAAAAAGAATATTACTTTCAACTCAAAATAAATCACCAAATAATAATACTACTTTTTTTGCCAAAAAATTCCATTATTATGTGCTTTCACTAGAATGAAAAATTATATTTTCCGTCTCACGTAACTAAAATTTGTGAAGTTGCGAAATCAAATTACTTTTTTTGGCCCAATTATAGGAAAACTGTGTTAGTATGTGCTTTAACTTGATATTGCCCTATTTAAAGAATTTTGTAAGTTAAAAACGGGTTGATAAAATTTTTGAATCCCTCCTAAACCCTCATTGATCCGCTTATAATGAAAAGAGTTTGAAAATATTTTCTTTTAAATCGGGTGGGATTGGGGTGGATTTGGGATTAGCTCGAGCCGTCTCATTTATAATCTCTACATTTATAAGTAAATAAAGGGAAAAAATAGCATTGTAAAATAGAAATATTCATATTTTTTTCTTCAACTTTTGTCCTATTTTAAAATTTAAAAAAATTGTTTAGGATATTAAAGAGATTAATGGTTTTATTATAAAGTATAAAAAGTTGGCTACAAAGTAAGTAGTGAATAGTTGTTGAGAGTATGACTTATAAGACCATCGAATAAAAAAATATTAAAATTTTTTCATTGTACTTTTTTTAAATTTAAAATGGGATACCTTTTCTTAAAAAAATAATAATTAAAAGAAGTTTAAAATGGGTCGAAGGGAGCATTTATTTATTTGATAGTGCAATAATTTTTCCTAATGTTAAATGTAATTACTTGCGATATAAAGAAAACATGATTATATAACAATAACATTAAAGAAATATGTAAAAATCAAACGGGGATGTAGAAGTTGAATAAGGTTCAAGAACAAAATAACTTCTAAAAAATCGAAATTAATGATACTTGAAAATTTCATTTCATGTAATTTGTTTGTTTGGAGAATCACTCGAGTCAAGAGTTCCGAATTGCAGTTGAAGAGAAAGATTTTGAGACTTATAACTACATTGATTACGCTTTCCCAATCGTTGGCGAAACTAAGTGATACTGTGGGCAAATTACGCACATATCGCGTTCAATACACAATAAATATGTTTTACATAAAAAATATGCGTTCAATTTCATAGCATTGAAAAATGGATGTCAAATGTGATTATTATTGAAAGTAACGGGAATTTACGTATAAAACGCATTTCGTAAAAACTAACTATGCCTTAAATATATATTTATTTAAGAGACCTTCAATCTGATATTTGTACTAATAATATCGCTTTCAAAAAAGTTTTTTCCAATGTACACAAACAATTCTATTTCCTGTTATATTTGTATGAATTTTCATCAATATGTGTTCATAGCTGTCCGTGCATCGCACGGGAGTTACACTAGTTATTAGATAAGAACAAAGTTGTCTAAAACAACATTGATAATAATTTGAAATTAAATCTAATTTCACTAATTAGGTAACCAAACGGGTTATTACCTCTTTTGAAATTTGTAGCTCCAATGGACAGATTTATTGTGTGTTTTTTACACAAAAGGTTACCTTGTCAACATATTTTCAAAGTGATATGCTGTCAAATTCTATATTAGGTCCGCCAAACTTGATGCCTTCAATTAATATAAGTTGTCTAGGTTCAAATTCTATCCGAAATATATATATATATATATATATATATATATATATATATATATATATATATATATATATATATATATATATATATATATACTCCCTCCGTCGCGGCCGAAGCGTCACTTTTTACTCAAAATGGCGTCCCGTTTATAGCGTCACCCTTTCCTAAAAAGGAAACTTTTATTAATATTTTATTATCCCATCCACTATTCCCTCCACTAATTCTCTCTCCTCTACACTCACAACACTTTTAAAATTCACTATTTCCTCCACTAATTCTCTCTCCTATTTTTAAATTACACTCACAACATTTTTACTTCCCACACTTTTCCTTAATTTGCGCGCCACCCCTAAAAGGGTGACGCTTCTACCGGGACGGAGGGAGTATATAACATTGCAATGACTATGATACAGAGTGAGTGAAGGGAGTTTCAGAACTGCGAGCTTTCAAGAGGCAGAGCCTTGGGAGCCTTGAACATCCAACTCATGCTCTGCAACCAATATACATGAATCCTTTTCCAAGAATGAGGAGGGAGGAGAGTTCTTGCTTTTCAAAAATGAATTATTTGGTGAATTTAGCATCTCTGTTGTGCATTGGACATCGGGTGTTATGCCAACTTGGTCTATGTCATGAAGTGCCGGTGATAAATACTTTGCGACTGTGATAAAAAGAGCCGATCCATCATGCAGCTGAGTAACACTCTGCAATGAATGAAGTTGGTTTGAAAACTTTAATTGCATCCAAAAACCATACTTTATACAAACTTGTTGATGACCTAAATGAATAAAGGGCGCACATTCCTCAGACTGCCAGGGGAACTTCTGACTTTGAGGTTCCCTGACTTTGACGTCATCAACCACAGAAGGCCAATGGCTGATACCATCTTAGATTAGAGGTTTCACCTTAAAACAAATTGGAAATGTGGAATATATAGTCTAACAACAGAGATACCCCTTCCACCTATGTGACTCAAAACAAAGGAAACAAAGAGTGCCTCTTTTCCCATCAAAGTACATGGCAAAAATTAGACCTTTCCGAGACCCTTTAATGGTGGTAGCCTCGTGCTCCTGGGCCATCACTCTTTACTAGAGACTTTTTAGTTGACAAATCTTTTCAAGCATAAAACAACAATGAATACCTGAATTTTTCCTTTGCCAAAGGTTTTGTGACCCACTAGTTTTGCCCTGCCATTGTCATGGAGTGCCCCTGCCAAGATCTCACTCGCACTTGCACTTCCCTCGTTTACCTGTTTCCAAGAAAGATTATATCATTGCTTTCTAGTCTTCCGAAGTATATACATTGAAATTTGGAAGGCAAATGCAGCTGAACTTACAAGCACGACAAGTGGATCACGGGTAAGAGCATGCCCATTAACCATGTTGATGGGTAACGTGTTCCCATCCCTGTCTATTGTGTTTACAAGTGTCTCATCTCCAACTAGCCATATTTGTGCAACATCCAATCCAGCTTTTACCAAACCACCCTGTTTTATGCATCACAAGAAGAAACCAAAAAACTGTCAAGTTGTAGAAAATAGAATATGAACAGATGGCACGTTCATCTTATTTATTTTTTGAACATATTTTTCTTTTGGGAGATAACAACATGTCATAACTTACAGGATTATTTCGTAAATCCAAAATGTATGATTGTACACCCTGGTTCTCCAACTCATGAATATCATTTTCCATATCGGAAGCTGCAGTCTGTTAAACGATTGGGTAGCCCTTTGTTAAAACCAAGTTAATAAACACCCCCTAAACTTGTACTTCTAAATGGGCAGGAAATTAAATACCTGAGAGAAGGCCAATAACTTCACATATCCAGTCTTGGACACATGACCATCGGGGGTTCTGTGAGGAATGATGGCACTGGATATAGGTGAAAGCTTAATGAACTCACGAGGTAGTTTAACCTACAAAGTTTATAATATAAAGATTTGTTCATTTTATGTCTACAATATAACAAAAATTCATATGTTTTGCAACACGGAGTGCTAGACGATTGTTCATTCATGTCTTAAAGACTCCGTAACAGATTTAGTGAAAGTGACACAATGCATATTGAGTTCATACCTCTCTGAAACTGGAATCAATTGCCAGTTTCCTTCCCTGTAAAATAAAAGGCATATGACAATCAATTTCCATTCTATCGTTTAAACAGTCTATAGGAAGTACCCTAAAAGACATGGAAAGAATGGTGCAACGTAATGGGACATTTCGTATTCTTACACTGTGGACCTTCACTGAAACAGTTGTCCCAACACGTCCTCTAAGCTTTTGTGCAGCTGCCTCACTGCCAATACCATTGAGCTTTTCCCCTAAGAATCATAAAGTAATGGTCAGCATTTGGTATCTATTTTGTGTAAATCACAATTCAGAATCCTAAAAAATACAGTTTGTAATCAATTCAGCTCAATATCACAGACATACCATTGATTTCCATTAACTCATCTCCTTCATGTATACCAGCACGAGCAGCTGGGCTACCCTCAACGCAAGACATGACAAGCTAAATACATTTGAAAATTTCATCAAGTTAGCATTAATATATGACTATTGTTCCCTTACATAAGTTTAGGAAGATGGGGATAATGGTCTATAAATAGCAACACACCATCACATATTCCTCTATAGAAAAAGATTCAAGGATCAGAACAAGTTAATCACGTCTCAACCTAAATCATGAGACCTAGTAGAAGATGCAAAGAAATGTGTTAACGGAGAGTCACACACCATATGGGTTCCTTGCTAATGAAAACACCAACTCCTTGAACATTTCCATCACTTCCAATTCTAAAATTTTGGTATTCCTGCATGTAACAAAACGCATCATACAGTTATTGATGATGATTCTGATATCATGTATAACTTTGGCATGTAAAAGAATATCTTTTAACGGTATGGACCAAGTTCTAATCACTAGAAATATGTGCGTTAGACCTTTGGACTGATGATGCGAGTAAAGGGATCTCCAAGAGTGGAAAGCATTCCTCTGATTTTGCTGTATGCCTCATCTGCTGTTCTAAGTGGAAACATTTCCACCATTGTTTGTTGCAGCTTTTGATCCCAATCTGAAGAATAAAAGCTTTCGTCAGTTTAACCAAAACACCAGCTTATTACCATGATATAGTAGGATGAAGGTAACAACCCATTTTCCTCAACACACTGAAAAGAAGAACTGAACTAAAATAGCACTGGTTATAGGCTTAATTGAGCTTCTGATTTCCATCTAAAAGCATTTGAAAACAAATTGGCTTTCACCAAATGCAGTCATCTCATTGTTTAAATCTCATGTGACCATATTGTTCTTTACCGTTTGGCAAATGAACCTTGCTTTACTATTTTGAATCCAATTTTCATAAAAAAAAATGGAGAAAGTAAAAGATTCCAAATGCCTGCTAAATATGCTAGTGAAAGAAACGAAAGTCATTGGTTGATTTTAGTATTACTTTCAAATATCACTTCGGTTTTAACACCTTATTAGCTTATGGATTTTGCGAGTGAGAACTCAAGGAAAATGAATGTGTAAAACCTCTTCAAATGTTCTACGGTATTATGTAACAGAAAGGAAATGAAATATAAAAATAAACTTTCGCTTTTATTGTGGAAAAACAGTACATATCAGGTGTCATAATTGATACTGATGACATGCTATAACCAACTAATCAAATGATGTCATATGGCAACCTTTACATCACTTAATTGGTTGAACTATTTCATTTTTTTTAATTAAATATGTCACCAGATAATTTGCTGGTTTTAAGACATATGCATCACCTATATACACCCATTATTTTTACAACAAAATCCATGAGAGTAAACTGTTAAATAGTACTCCCTCCGTCCCTAAATGAATGTCCAAATTTTGGAGAAGTTACTCAACCTTTCCTCATAAAACAACAAGTTCTAATTTACACTTACACTCATGATGTAAATTGTTGAGATCATTAAGGATTTTTATGTACTTATGCTGCTAAATATGCTTAAATTTAGAGACGGAGGGAGTAAACAACATAGTTTTGCAATAAACGAGTTGAAGCCAACGAATGGAAATAAAAAAATCCAGCACAGGTTGACCTTGATGGTTAAAAGTTGGATCCACAAAAGTCTCTCTAATCAGACTCCAAGTCTCCACCAAAGTCCTCTGAACTGTATTCACCTGCCAAAAAAAATAAAGTCTCACTCTCATAACCAACTCACACCAGAGTCTATATTTGAGTTCAAGATCATAACAATATAAAAAAAAAAGATTGGGTAGCCCTTTGTTAAAACCAAGTTAATAAAGACCCCGTAAACTTGTACTTCTAAATGGGCAGGAAATTAAATACCTGAGAGAAGGCCATTAACTTCACATATCCAGTCTTGGACACATGACCATCGGGGGTTCTGTGAGGAATGATGGCACTGGATATAGGTGAAAGCTTAATGAACTCACGAGGTAGTTTAACCTACAAAGTTTATGATATAAAGATTTGTTCATTTTATGTCTACAATATAACAAAAATTCATATGTTTTGCAACACGGAGTGCTAGACGATTGTTCATTCATGTCTTAAAGACTCCGTAACAGATTTAGTGAAAGTGACACAATGCATATTGAGTTCATACCTCTCTGAAACTGGAATCAATTGCCAGTTTCCTTCCCTGTAATAAAGGCATATGACAATCAATTTCCATTCTATTGTTTAAACAGTCTATAGGAAGTACCCTAAAAGACATGGAAAGAATGGTGCAACGTAATGGGACATTTCGTATTCTTACACTGTGGACCTTCACTGAAGCAGTTGTCCCGACACGTCCTCTAAGCTTTTGTGCAGCTGCCTCACTGCCAATACCATTGAGCTTTTCCCCTAAGAATCATAAAGTAATGGTCAGCATTTGGTATCTATTTTGTGTAAATCACAATTCAGAATCCTAAAAAATACAGTTTGTAATCAATTCAGCTCAATATCACAGACATACCATTGATTTCCATTAACTCGTCTCCTTCATGTATACCAGCACGAGCAGCTGGGCTAACCTCTACGCAAGACATGACAAGCTAAATACATTTGAAAATTTCATCAAGTTAGCATTAATATATGACTATTGTTTCCTTGCATAAGTTTAGGAAGATGGGGATAATGGTCTATAAATAGCAACACACCATCACATATTCCTCTATAGAAAAAGATTCAAGAATCAGAACAAGTTAATCATGTCTCAACCTATCATTACCAAGTAAATCATGAGACCTAGTAGAAGATGCAAAGAAATGTGTTAACGGAGAGTCACACACCATATGGCCCGTTTTGGGTTCCTTGCTAATGAAAACACCAACTCCTTGAACATTTCCATCACTTCCAATTCTAATTTTTTTGTATTCCTGCATGTAACAAAACGCATCATACAGTTATTGATGATGATTCTGATATCATGTATAACTTTGGCATGTAAAAGAATATCTTTTAACGGTATGGACCAAGTTCTAATCACTAGAAATATGTGCGTTAGACCTTTGGACTGATAATGCGAGTAAAGGGATCTCCAAGAGTAGAAAGCATTCCTCTGATTTTGCTGTATGCGTCATCTGCTGTTCTAAGTGGAAACATTTCCACCATTGTTTGTTGCAGCTTTTTATCCCAATCTGAAGAATAAAAGCTTTCGTCAGTTTAACCAAAACACCAGCTTATTACCATGATATAGTAGGATGAAGGTAACAACCCATTTTCCTCAACACACTGAAAAGAAGAACTGAACTCAAACAGCACTGGTTGTAGGCTTAATTGAGCTTGTGATTTCCATCTAAAAGCATTTGAAAACAAATTGGCTTTCACCTAATGAGTAAAGGCGAAAAAGTAAGAATAAAATATTTCAACAAAAACAAATCCCAACACTTAGGTCATTTGTCATAAACAAATATATCGCAATGTCAATGGCCAAAAATAATTATTCTCACAACTTTAAACATTAAGGAAGAATATAGTTTAGAATTTCTAACCTCCGGGACGGGTGGCCGTATTCGATTTAGGGCTAGAAGTAGCCGCATCAAGTGATCTCTTCAATTCTCGAGGAAGAGGACCCATTTTAATTTACGAGACTAGTCGGACTCAATCCCAAACTGAAAAGAAAAATATAATATAAAGTTTGTTTGTAAATGATCAAACAGGTGGTGGGTGTATGTGGTTGGGTCAATAATAAACTTAAAATTGTACAAGGAAAAAATCCACAGAAGAAACTCACCATAACATTGACCAAACTCTTGCTGCACTTCCCCAACAAATTTACCCTCCACTCCCTCGGGAATGCCAAATTCCGGTGCAGCAGCTCTCTTTATTCATGCCAAGCAAATCATCAATCAACAATTTAATCAATGGAACCAAAAAATAATTCCAAAATAGTTAATAGAAGTAAATAAGATAACTTTGTAAATTGCAGACACTTCTTAAATAAAACAATACTCCCTCCGTCACAAATTGAATGTAAAAAAAAATAAATTCAAATTTAGGGATTTCAATATAGAACCAATTTCAAAAAATCAATTGATAAACATCTGTAGTTCACAGTTAGATAACCTAAAAATTAAAATCCACTACTTTTATTAGGGATTTATCAATTTAGGGATTTCAATATAGAACCAATTTTAAAAATCAATTGATAACCTAGAACCGAGACTCCATAATTTGCAGGTAGGCTGGCCGATTACATATATTGTGTACCAAAATTCTGAGAACTATGGCACAGAATCACAATGAACAAAGTATTCAGCAAGACAAAGTCAGATTCTGTAGTCAAAGCGTTAAGTTTATAAGTTACCTTTCTTGTCCGACGAAGCCACGAAGGTGAGCGACGGTGGCTGCAGTTGACGCAATTGCGTCTTCTTTCTTTCTTTGCGGCGTCGATTTGGGTTTTGGTGAAGTGAAGAGGCGTTGTTTTTTTTGTCCTCCCTTGATGTGAAATTTTCATTATATACTACCAGGTTTCAGGGTGTCAATTGAAAATTTTCAGGGGGTTTAAGATAAAAAATCTAAAAAAGTTCAAGGGCGGAATTAAAAAAAGCGCAAAATCCAGAGGGGGTCAATTAACCCCCCTCCCCAACGTGGATACGCCCTGAACCTTGGAAAATCTTTTTGGACTCAATGAGCTGCTATGATCGTAAGTTCTCACAAAGTCCCTGATATTAGTTTAACCCACCAATGGATTTTGCATTGAGATCATATATGGTCTGTAGCAAATCATTATTGTTTGTATTATTACAACTTCCTTTTAGGGACGGAGGGAGTAATAACTTCAAGGGGTCAATGGAGTATAAGCGTGTCTATTTTGATTTAATAGGTATATGCATTATGCTTATTTGTCTGCATATTTGAGGACTGCTAACGTATTGTCTGTACCCTCGTCCGACTTCATAGGGCACCCGCTCACTCTGTCTTGGAACATAGTCTCACTTTCTGTTTTGGTTTGTTCCAGAAAATTAGTCCCATTTCTAAAAAGTGGATTAAGTATTAGTACAATTTCAAGGAGGTACAAACAAATAAAGCTTTAATCTTATAAAGTTTGAGCATCGAAGTGGGTATTTTTGGGGGGTGGGGTTGAGGGAGTATATATGGTTTATTGTTTTTTGTAAAATATAAATTACAAATATAATGCTATGTGATATATTATCATATTTCAGCATTATATCTATCTTATACAATTCAAAAGTGAAATCTAAGTCAATCTTAATTGCATACTTGTTCCGGTTTGTAATCTGTTAAAATATGTCCCTGCTAAGATTGTTAGCTATCAATGTGCTTGAACACATTGTTAATTAGTAACAATGGATTATTTAATGTAATAATGTTCTTAGAAAGGTTTTTCATAGGTTTATATGGTTAGAACTATTGTGTGATCAGATTCGTTTAGGAGATGTCTTCTTTTTTTGCACCTTTTCATGGTAATTTTGTATATTTTCTTTCTTTACTGCTATTGTTTTGTCTTATTGAACTATTGTGTGATCAGATTCGTTGAGGTGTATGGTTGATGATGGTGTAGGAGATGTCTTCTTTTTTTGCACCTTTTCATGGTAATTTTGTATATTTTCTTTCTTCTGACCTCCAAAACTTGTTCAAAATAGTTGCTCATTTAGAATGGATTATGGATCATAAAAACAAGAAGCTGGTTTTATTTGTGTGTTCTCCATTTACAGCATATTCAAGATACATTTACCGCTGATGTCTACTTCTTTTAGTTTGACATCAAAGTTTTCTCGAGATTGTCATGCTATGTGACAAGAAAGCATACCACAAATTAGCATGTTTGACAAATGGGCCCCATTGAACTAATAAGTATTATTCCCTCTATCCCATAATAATTGTCGCATTTGACTTGTCAACGTTTTACTTGCTTGTGCATTGCTTGTACGATGGTAAACTTTCATTATTTAGATATGTGATACTCCCTCCGTCCCATAAGTCTTAGGAATTTTTGAAATGGCACGGGGATTAAGGAAAAGGTAAATGTTGTGAGTGTAATTTAAAAATAGGAGAGAGAATGAGTGGAGGGAATAGTAAATTATAATGGTGTTGTTAATCTTATAAAGTTTGACTTGTCAAGTGAGACTATTTTTGGGGGGTGGGGTTGAGGGACTATATATGGTTTTTTGTTTTTTGTAAAATATAAATTACAAATATAATGTATGTGATATATTATCATATTTCAGCATTATATCTATCTTATACAATTCAAAAGTGAAATCTAAGTCAATCTTAATTGCATACTTGTTAGGTTTGTAATCTGTTAAAATATTAAAATATGTCCCTGCTAAGATTGTTAGCTATCAATGTCCTTGAACACAATGTTAATTAGTAACACTAGATTATTTAATGTTCTTAGAAAGGTTTTTCATAGGTTTATATGGTTAGAACTATTGTGTGATCAGATTCGTTGAGGTGTGTGGTTGATGATGGTGTAGGAGATGCCTTCTTTTTTTGCACCTTTTCATGGTAATTTTGTATATTTTCATTCTTTATTGCTATTGTTTTGTCTTATTGAATGCATAATATCCCTTTCACAACCTCCAAAACTTGTTCAAATCATAGTTGCTCATTTAGAATGGATTATGGATCATAAAAACAAGAAGCTGGTTTTATTTGTGTTCTCTATTTACAGAATATTCAAGATACATTTTCGTGATGTCTACTTCTTGTAGTTTGACATCAAAGTTTTCTCGAGATTGTCATGCTATGTGACAAGAAAGCATACCACAAATTAGCATGTTTGACAAATGGGCCCCATTGAACTAATAAGTATTATTCCTTCTGTCCCATAATAATTGTCGCATTTGACTTGTCACCGTTTACTTGTTTGTGCATTGCTTGTACAATGATAAAATTGCATAAAGACTCTTTTCATTATTTAGATATGTGATATTTATTTTGGTTAAACAATCTTGTTTATGTAACTGAAACAGTGAAACTTTAAAGTTGAAATCCTGTGCATTGTTAGGTCCTTGGGGTGGAGAGGACGACATCTAGAAATTAAGAAAGCGTACCACAAATTAGCATTGCGTCTTCATTACGATAAAAATCACGGTGATGAGGTGATGCTTGATTCTTTTAGACCACTAGTTGGAAAGTTACGGAAGCTATTTTCATTTTCGATTTGCCATTTTTCTACTTTTAGGATGCAAAGAGAAATTTTAGCGGTTGCGAACGTGATATCAATTCTTGGCAATGAGGAAAAATGAAAGTGTCTATGATCGGGCCAATTTGTGTTGATGATCTTTTGTGAGTAATATGTCGAGTTTGTTTTTGTTCTATCTGTTTCAATAAATACTCCATTAGAACATTTCAATGGTAAAGGAAGGCAATAAGAAGAGTCGTGCTTCTGACTCGCGGTAGGAGTTCCTGTTTGTGCCTTCTTTCTTCTGAACATTTCCAAATTCCAAGCTCTTGCCCTAGCGTACGATCTGGCTCATCCATTTTTATTTGGGTATAGACGGTCGGCTTCTGAACATCCCCCATTTTTATTATCGTTATCGTTTTGACGATGAGTTGATGGAGGTCATACTTCCTTCACCTAAATGAGAACTTAAGTTAGCAGCTCTTTCCTAAACTCGTGTGATGTGTGGATTTTATACATATTATTTTACCTATGTTTCCGATTTATTTATAATGATTTTGGATGTATTTAGATTGATTTTGATGTATTTGAGTGACATTTTGTAAGGTGAGGTTGTGTGAGAAAACAATACATTTTGAGGGTAATTTTGTCATTTCCTCTATATTTGGTGGTGGAATCTCATGGTGCCGACAAGTGCAAGTCAATTGTCGATGAACAAGGTCAAACACGGTCAAGAGGACGAAGCTCGGGGTCAAACAAAGCCAAGGGACGAAGGCCGATCAAAGGCGAGTCAAAATTGGGCAATTACGCATTTGGCACGAGTGGAGCACGGCGAAGAAGGATTTAGCACGAGTGGAGAACGAATGGGGTCAAGGGCAATTCCAGGAGTGCTGATCAGAACGACTTGGCCTAGGGAGCACGACTCGTGAGCACGAGTGGAAGCCAAGCCATGAATCAAGCAATTGTACTCAGAACGATTGGGACCATATGGCACGACTCGTTCTCACGACTGGGACTGAAGGGCACGACTCGTGCTATATAGCACGACTCGTGCCGGTGCGCGTTTTGTGACGTCAGCACGGATTTGAACAGATTTTCAAGGTTTTTAATTATTTTGTTTCCTAATTAGCTAAGGATTAAGGAAGGAGTATATATACTTCCTTTAGGATTATTATTAAGTACCTTTTATTTTAGTTTTCTTGCTTAGGTTTTTCAAGGATTAAAGAGTTTATTTTCAAGGTTTTTGCAAGGATTTCAGGTTTGATGTTTTGTTGCTATTCATGTTTTGTGATGTTTATCCGGAACATGAGTAGCTAATTTCTTTGTAGTTCACGGATTGGTGTAGCCCGTATTTGAACTTTATGCTATATATTTAAATTTCATTTAATTGTGGAGTTAGTTCATTCTAGTATTCTTAATTTTTATTTGGTACAAGTCACACTTGCGTGGGGAATTGTGCACGAACACTATTAGGAGGATTAGACTCAATTGATGATCTTGCGTGAATTGATTGAGTCTAGGCTTCATTAATTCTTTGATGCTTAATGAATTGAGTTGTTATCAATTTGACCTTGCGTGATAATTGATAATTACTCAATAGAAGAATTGCAATCCGGCAATCGAACCGTCCCAATTCTTACAAAAGTGAAGAAGCCCTAAACCCAATTAATATTTTATCATTCAAAAGGAATAAAGGGAGAATATGTGGTGAACCTAATCCGTGGGCAAGTTGTTAAATCCTTGAATTTCGTTTGCTAGCTTGCTTACTTGTTACTTTAGTTGCTTAATTGTTTTAATTTTCTTTCGTTGCTTAATTTTAATAAACCAAATCAAAACCCATCTTGTTACTTTTAGCATTAATTAAATTTACTTGTTAAAACCAACGAGTCTCTGTGGTTCGACCCTTGCTCGTGCATATTACTACACCGGTAGTGAGTCCACTTGCTCGGATTTTATTACTAGAGGAATTTTTCTCCATCAAGTTTTTGGCGCCGTTGCCGGGGACTTGTTGTGATTTTTTTTTAACAAGTTAATTTAATCGGTGCATGTTTGGTCGCCGGTCATTGGATCCTAATTTGGTTCCTTTGAACGACGATATAGACAGAATTGAGAGAGGCATTCCCTCTACTCAAGTGAGTGGCCCGAATCGACACTTGTCACCGGGACGAGAGGAAGAATTAAGTGAATTGGAAACTTCTTCCATAGAGGAAGAAGAAGAATTTAATTTTGTGATGGCGGACCAAGTCATGAATGCATTTGCTAGGCCGAGAGTCGACACGTCGGTGTCGTGCATAGTGTTGCCCGATGCGGCGCTAGCTTATGAAATAAAAGGCCAATATTTTAATATGCTTCCAAACTTTCATGGTTTAGTGGTGAGGATACTTTGGCATTTTTGAGAGAATTCATGTCTACGTGAGTGGGTTCCCTATAAAAGAGGGTGTTACGGCGGAGCACTTGAGGCGAAGTGCTTCCCATATGCATTGAAAGACAAAGCCAAAACTTGGCTATTGTTACTTCCTCCCCGTAGCATCACTACTTGGGATGCTTTACATGATGCTTTTCTTATTAAGTTCTACCCTTATAATGCATTGACAGATTTTAGGGTGAAAATTATGGGATTTGCACAGGAACCGGGGGAAGCCTTCCACGAGGCATGGGATAGATTTAGGATGCTACAAATTCAATGTCCTCATCATAATTTTCCTGCTTCTATGCTGCATCAAACATTTTATGGGGCTTTATCCCCTGAATACCAATCCATGGTTGATAATGCGGCGGGAGGTAGTTTGGGAACCAAGGCGTACAACAATGCCGGGAATTGTTTGAGATGTTGAGTGCTAATTCTCAACTAAAAGGTTCTAGGGGAGCAACAAGGGGGGTAAATGAGGTCGGATTGAATAATGAGATTGCTAAGCACTTTGCATTGCTCAACCAAAGATTTGATAAATTAGCTTTGCAAAATGCTTCTTCTTCTTCTATGCCTTCCACTGCTCATCTTGTGTATGATAGTTGTGTTACATGCGGCTCTAAATCTCATGATTATAACTCATGTCCCTCTACTAGTTCCTTTAGCTATGAGCGAGCGGTACGGGCGATGCGAGGGTTTGGTCAACGGTTCCCACCAAACAACAATCGGTTTGGGAACAATTACAATCCGGGATGGCAAGCAAAGACCGAGACATCCCAATTTGTCATGGGGAGGAAATCAACAAAATAAGACTCTTCATCCCCAACCACCTCCGCAGGGGCTTTATGAAAGGAAGAAAGAGCCTTGGGAAGAGGCAATGGATCAGATGAGAGCGGAGCAACTTCAAGCAAAGGCGTAACGGCGAAGCATACAACAATCAAGTCGCTGCAATGAAGAAGTTGGAGACCCAAATGGGTCAATTGGCAGAGGCATTACAAGGACGACAACCGGGTACATTCCCTAGCCAAGGGGAGCAAGCCAAGGCCATCATCACCTTACGTGGTGGCAAACAGGTAGATAATCAGGTAACTTCTCCTTCTTCTCCTGCTAAACCCCCTGTCATTGATTCCCCTGTTGTGGAACCCCCGATTGTGGAAAATATTGTTGTTGAGGATGTTGTGTCTGAGGGTGAGGGTACTAATGGATTGGGACAAAATGTGAATGTAGTAAAGTCCAATCCCAAGCCATATGTACCTCCTGTTCCTTTCCCTGGCAGATTCTTGAGGAATAAGCTTGATCACCAAATGAAAGAATTGATTGACATGTTTTTCAAAAGTTAACATAAATTTGCCTTTGTTAAATGTGATCAAGAATGTTCCTGCATATGCCAAATTCTTCAAGGAAATTAATTCCAAGAAAATTCAGTATGGGAAAGATGAGATTCTGTTTTTGGATGAGAATGCAAGCGCTGTAGTCAAACATAGTCTCCCACCGAAAATTAAAGACCCCGGGAGTTTTCTAATTTCCATTACTTTGGGGGATTCTCACACGGTTGTAAGTGCTCCAATTTGAGCTTGTTAGAATTTTCGTTAGAAAATTAACGAAAGTTATAACATTTCTAACAATTCCTAACAATCCTAACTTTCCTAACAAAGTGAGGGTAAAATGGGCATTGTTATTTAAGGTTAAACCTTAAAAAGAATCTTAAAAAGAAAAACAAAAGAATAAAACCACAAATAGCAATGGCTGGAGACACAAAAAGCATTAATTTGAATTTTGAAAAAGATTATTTCCCTTGTCCAAAGCTGAAGCTGCATTTAATGAACAGTGCACGCTGAGGGGATCCATCCGCGCGGATACCTTTGCATTTTCAGGAGGGCTATAAATTGAGCCCTCCAGTCACAAAAATAAAAAATAAGAACACATTTTGCACCGAACCTCTGGCGAAATATAGAGAGAAAACAGTGAGAATTCACAAGAATTGTCACCTTTTTCTCTCCAATCTTTCCCAACTCATACTCATCCACTCACTCTCATATTAAAGCCCTAAACACTCATACACTCAAGCCAAACACTCAAGAACACAAGGAAGATTGGTAAACCCTCCTCTTCCTAACCCTAAATCTCAACCATGCATGCATCTTCAAACTACAAAATGTAGTTCTTTCATCTTCTTGCTCTAGATCTAAGAAGATCACCATGGAAGACCATCTCCATGGATGATCTTCTACAAAGATCAACATTATTTTTAAGCTTTCTTACTTTCTTGCAAAGAAAACTCATTTTCAAAACCCTAAAAACCATTTTCAAGCATAAAATCTTGATTTCAAAGGATAAAATTCCCCTTCCCAAGCAAATGAAATGCTTAGTCCTAATGTACCCCAAGGATGGTTTGGTAATGTTGATTCACCACTAAAATGTCTAGTGATCACTAACCAAAACCTAGGGAAATGGGGACAAGCATGGATGCAAAACCCCCTTTAAATCATATTTTCTTTCTTGAGAAGTTGCTGTCCAGTAGCAATTTTCTCAGACCTCAGTCCATGGTCTTAATTTTTGGACACAGATGAACTTGGAATTTGGTGTTGACTACAAAATACTTTTTGTAGCCAACATCCAGAGATTTCCAGACATATTTTTACCTTATTTTTTGGGTGAGTAAAACTCCTCTTTTCAAATTTTCTTTCAGAGGCTAGTTCATCAGCTTCTGGGAATCCAGATCTCATATCTGAGGTTTCCAGAAGGTTTTGACCCCTCAAATCTTCTCCAAAATGGAAAATTCCTTCGGACAAACTTTATTTAAGGTGTATAGAACAACTTTCATTCTCTGAGTTTATCCAGATTATGAAGTTTTAAGACCCTTGAATCCCTTTCAAAATCAAAGGTCCACTGCCTTTTTCATTCTGGCAGAAATGGCTCTCAACTTCAAAAGGTCTTTTGAGTACCAAATCCCAACCCAAAAATCTTCCGAAAAATCATGGGATCATTTTAAAGTCTTAAAAAGATATCCCAATTTTTACTTTTCTGAGTTTCAACTTATTTTGGCCAAAACACACACACACACACACACACACAAATGATTTTCAGCTTGGAAGACTCGTTTTACGAGGCGCGTCGGGTGCACACTAACGTCCTTCCCGACGCGTAACAAGACCTCCGAACCAAAATCTCTGATCTCGGGCTTTTTTCAAAGTTTTGGCCCTTAAAATTAAAATGGCGTGGCGACTCCGTTTTCCGGTTTTATTTGGTTTTTCAAAGAAACGCAAAAATCGAATTTTCCCGCGAATGGCAACATCATCACAGTGGCGACTCCGCTGGGGACTATGGGCTTTTTTTTAAAAAAAAATGGTATTTGGTATATTGGTGGAAACCACTAAATTTCCCGTTATCGCCTCCTAACACGAGTCGGGGATAAATTGTGGTCTAACAATCCCACGTACCGGTATCACCGTTTTAAAAAAAAAGCTTTTGAGGGTCAAGCTTCCGTCCCGGCTTTGAAAATCATTTTTGTGTGTGTGTTGATTTTTGCACAGTTTTCATGTTGTTTTGGCCGCCTCGGAGAAAGTCAAAATTTTGACTGTCGGAATAATGTCCCTAACTGTCGGAATTTTCGTGCTTGCGTGCTCATTAAAAATTAAAAAAAAAAGATTTTCAAAAAAAAAAGAAAAAGAAAATTTCCAAAAAAAAATCATGCATCATATTTTTAAGACTCATAAAAAAATCTCTATTTTACTCAGAAAAAGAATATAGACTGCTTGCACACTACGCGCACGTGACCGTACACTGCACACTACGTCCTTAACCCGGGGAAATCCTTGTCGCGGTCCGTTTGGTCTTATTACGCCTCTCGGATGAGCACAGGACTACCCAAACATCCCATGGAGCCTCGTGTCGACCATGCACTTGTCCGTGACACACTTTGTCCGAGACCGGTTGGTTTTTAGTGCAGTCGTGTCATGCCCTGTCCGTGTATAGACCTTTCCTTTCAAGCCTCTGTCGGCATACCGACTCAATATCTTTCGGGTCCCTAATCGGTCGAAGTTACGCCGGTTTTCCGCCGCGGACTTTGACCAAGATATTGACCGGCGCCTTGACTTCGGCTCGACCGGCACAAATTATACACTCGACTCCCAAAGATTGACACTGAGTCATCAAGGATTAATGATTATTCCATGCCTAATTACGGCCTTAGCGACGACAAGTCAAGATCAATTGTGGACGCTTATCGGTCCGAATCATGCCGAGCTTTGTCGAGCCCTCGGACATGATCTTGACTTTCGACGTCGGCTTTGTCCGTAATTTACATCGAATGCTCGTTAAGACTCGATTACCCGCCGACTTTTAGGATCGTTTTTCTTTCGGTCGGTGGGACCCGCTTGCCACTATAGGACCCTCGCCGGGGCTGTCCACACCTGGGAGGTCGAAATACGGGTGGAATACGAGGGGCTTATAGACGTAGTGACGGGGCCCAGTGATCCGGGAATCGAGTAGTTTGCGAAAAAGAAGAGCAATCTTTTCCAACCGATTAGGTTAATAAAACATGTTTTAAGTAAACGTGAACAAATAAGCTGCATGTTGCATGAGCCTAAAGCCCAAACACCTACCCTCCTTCCATTCCCAGGACATGAACCTTCATGTCCTTTCCCCATGACTCAGCACAAAGCTTGGTTTCGGGCACGGGTCACCGTTTGATCGGTTAGGGAAGAGTCAAGCGCATCGTCGGCTTCACCATTTGCTCCGACTCCGGGTTTGAGAATGTCTGCATCGGCCGGTAATGATGGGGATAACGTCACTCCGCCTCCCGGGACCCCTCGGACGAGCAACAATGGAATCGGTTAGCGAGAACAAATGAGGTTACGACGGGAAGCACGGCTAAACGACCTTATGGAGGCTATTAAGAGTCACGGTCGGCCGCCGGCCTCAATCCAGGATGGCACCTTCACCGTGGAAGAAGACGAGGATGCCAACCCCACTCTCGGTCGCCACGACTACACCGGGATGCCGCCACCCACCTCCTATGGTGCCATTACGAGAACCCATGCTCCTCGATTTTCGGGTCGGCTAGCTCCCCGACCACGAGACCAGGATCCATGCGGCCCAGACGGCCTGAATCGGTGGGGGCAAAATCGGTACGGAATGTCTTCTCATGGTTGGGGCTATCTCGGAATGCCACGGACTAATCGGGATCCCTCCTCGGTTCGGGAACGATCAATCAGGACCCTCACGGCCAAACGGCCGCGATTCGGAATGCCGCCATGACTTGGTTACGGGCCACGATCGAGCCCCTCCTCGGAAACGTACTAGTTCATGCTCCTCACACAAATCCATTCCTCACTCGGACTTCTATGGGTTACCAAGCCTCCATCCGGTGTCATCCAGAATCACCGGGACCGCAGTACCCGGGTTACACACCTTCGCGCTGGCGGCCATGCAATTCAACAATCGGGACGGCGGCCGCACTCGAAGCCTACTTACGGGCCCCACTCTGGAAATCAAGTTATCCGGCCACATCGGGGCTGCCCCACCTACTTTGCCGGTTGAAAATCAACGTGCAAGCCGCGAGTTCTACCCTTTTGCTCGAGCTCCTACTCATGCTCCCAGGGTAACTCGGCCCGGGTCGGGTTTTCACCTACGTCCCCGGATCGGTCGTTCCCTCCACCGATCTGCCTCCGGTGGTAGCTCCTCTCTCTAGCTCGGCCACTAGCTTGAATGCCATGGTTCCGCCACAAGACCCTCATCTGGCTGGTTCATGGAACAACACGAGGAAATGAAAGCGCGGATCATTGACGGCGCAGAAGTACGCCTTCCGGCCTCTGAGACCGGACTCCATTGTTCCTCTTGCCCCACAAATTCGTGATGCCAAATCTGGATCTCTTTGATGGGACCGCATGTCCGAAAACCCATTTGGACACGTATACCTTGGCGATGAAAGCCGAAAGGATGTACCAATCGGCGGTTGGTGACTATTTCGATCTATCCTTGAAGTCCAGTGCCTTAAAGTGGTTCTTCCGTTTGAAACACGAAGCCAGGGCTACATGGGACCAGATTACGATGCCTTCACGAGAAAAATATAAGGCCAACTTGGAATGGGAAACAAATAGGGTTGACCTACAAACAACAGTGCGGCGTCTGATGAGAATGTTGGGGACTTCTACAAGCGGTGGAATGCGAAACTCGGTGAAATGGCCATCCCTCCTTCCAAAGAGGAGCAAGCTGGACATTTTCCGGTCATGCTTGAAACCACATCGAGAGCCTCCCTCGGTCACTTCCCATACTCGGACTTACGGGCCATGGTTAATTCTGCGGCTAAGTTTGAAAAGGCCTACAATCGACAGCCATTCTTTGCACACCCTACGAGATATCGGGCTCCTCCTGCAAACACCGCCCCTGCTCCTGCTAAAGGCAAAGAGACGATTAACTATGCGGGACGGGAATGTAATAACACGACTCATTTTGCTCCCGGGAAACCGGCCGAGCCCGGACCAGCGGGTCATAAATCTTGAAAACTTTGGAATGCCCACTGAATGACATCTTTAGGGGATTTGGTGAAAGAAGGCTTCTTTGCGGCCTTTGGAAAATTTCCAACCCGGAAATCCGAGTGCTCAGTGGATACTACAAAGTATTGTGCCTTCCATCAAGCTCACGGACATCGGCGGCAGTTTGCTTCACTCTGAAAAAAGGCAATCCGGGGATAATAGAGCAAGGAAAGTTGGAAGGCCCCGAAGGGCCTAACACGATCAAGAATCCTGCGCAAGGAACCATAATCGAGTGAGTATGATTGAACGCGGAGAATCTTCGCATGACCCGTGAAGATGCGATGAAGGTCCCCAAATACCCGTGGCTGACCTCGTCGAGGATCCCGAGTCGGATTCCCCTCGGCCTCGAGGATATCGAGCGAATCAACCCATCTTGGTCTCATGTCGGAGACTCCTTGCAAGAATACGAGACCCGCTATTTCTCGGATAAAGGGAAAACCGATACCGAAGAAGCTGAGGGCATTCCGTTCGAACATGAAAGAACCATTTATACAAGATGGTTAGAGCAGTCGAGAAAGATCGAACAAGAAAGCTTCCCGCGGGCGCTGTGCTTGGGGCTTATCGGCAAAGAGGCCGAAGAGCATGCGGAGCTAGTACACTTACGCAAATTGGCTCTGGGAGAGCCCGAATATGATCCCGAGAACAGTGAAGAATCGGAAGAGGAGGATTCCTTCTATATCCTACACAGTGTCAAATACGTGCCACCCCCTCTCACTCTTCCCCCGCAATTTACGGGAGGAGAAGGCTGAGTCACAATTGCCGCTTCGGGAATGGGAACATATGACAATTTACGCGGTTGCACGCACCCATGTTCCCCAACAAGGTTTGGCCAGGCGTTCCTCTCTCGGCGAAATCCCGGTAGTATGGGAAGATGATTCCGATGATAGCGATGACAATGATGATGACGAGAGTGAAGAGTCAACCGAGGCCCCGGATCCGGAAACAATGCAGGAACGATCATGAGCCCATGGGAGCCGGGCACAATGGTTGGTTATCGGCAAGCAACGACGAAGGACCGCCAGGAAATGCGGATCGGATACCAGTGGAGACAGAACCTACGAGGTGTCACTTGTAAGATGCATTTGTGGCCCGATGCCCGGATACTCCAGAGGATGAGGGACAAGCAAAGCCCGCGCCCGGATCCGTACATATCCGAAATCCTAGAACACAACGTTCCTTATAAGAACTGAATGGTGAATGGAGAGGGTTTATTGAAGCACCAGTCGAAAATGGAGGGTTTCGGCCACCGGAAGATGAAGAATTCGTAAACGTTATCGGATCTTTTCTTCTTTCCCACGAACGGATGGCGTAACAACCGTAAGGGTCACGGCGGGCCGCTCGAGCGCGGCGAATGCCTCGCAATCAACGAAAAGGGTTATCGATACGAACGTCTCCCCGGTGGCCTTCATACCTATGAGTCCACATGACGCCTTTCTAATTGCTACGGGGCCCGACAATGGACCCCCGGGTGCTCCTTATTTGGACACGGATCTATCGAGCCGCTACCTCAAACTCCGAAGAGGAACGTTGCCTATCCTTCACCTTTGTGGGCTGCCCTACTGCAAGGCGAAAGAAAAAGGATATACGATGAGATGGAGGCGATAGCCACAACTCTGTGGGCCATCCGAGGGATGAAATCGAAAAGCCGCCGAGTCCCAGGCAATAGCGACTCTTGTTGCATGATAACAATGAGCAAGGCCGGCCATGAGAGTGAATCGGAGGACGCCGTAGCTCGTGGGCCATCCGGGGGCAACAACACAACCCTAAACCCGAAAGCTTTGTGACTTGGGAAGCGGTTATAAGGGCCGCCCGGGGAAGGAGCCGATGCGGCTCGGCCCCTCACTGTCACTAGACTCCGTCGGAACCAATGGCCAATAGCCAAGGGCTCCCCATTGACCACTAGCGGCATTGAAGAAATCCGGTCAAGAGGCGGCCCGGATGAGGAAGTTAATCTGTTGACCCGCTGCGGGCGAGATCTTCCAAGGAAATCCCAAGGCGAGATAAGAAGGCCACGAGATCGAAGCACCAAAAGAAGATCGCCGCCCCTATGCTAAGACAAGGCGAAACTCCAGACCACGAAAAAGAGGATCCCGTACTCACCCGGTTGAAGCAAACACGAGGCCAACATTTCCCTCTGGTCTCTACTCACCTCGTCCTATCCCCATGGCGAAAGGCTGGAAGAAAGCACAGCTCGCGCTCTCGTGCCTATTGATGCTACTCCCGATGATGTGGTACAGCTGATTGGAAACATCCACTACGGGAACATAATCACTTTCACAGATCTCGACCTCCCTCAATTTGGGGCTGATCATAATGAGCCTCTCTTCATCACAGTCCAGTTGGATGAACGACGCCTCCCTCGGGTCCTGGTTGATAATGGGTCCGGAATGAACATTCTTCCGGCAAAGATCATGAGCTTGCTTGATATCAAGACTACAGACTTGAAGCCTTCTTCTCTCACAGTCAAAGCTTACGACACTACAAGGAAAACCGGATTTAGAGACGGAAATTTAGAGACGGACGGAATCCGTAGCTAATTTGGCGACAGATTAGAGACAGAACCAAAAATCAGAGACGGATTCGGATTCCGTCTCTAAATTAGAGACGGATTCAGATTCCGTCTCTAATTCAGAGACGGAATATGAATCCGTCTCTAATTCAGAGACGGAATCCGAATCCGTCTCTAAATCAGAGACGGAATCCGAATCCGTCTCTAATTTAGTGACGGAATCTGATTCCGTCTCTAATTTAGAGACGGATTCAGATTCCGTCTCTAAATTTTAGAGACGGGTTTTGTATCTGTCTCTAAAATAGAGACAGATTCAGAATCCGTCTCTAAATTAGAGATTGCATTAAGAATCCGTCTCTAAATTAGAGCAGATTCGAGAATCCGTCTCTAAATTAGAGACAAATTCGAGAATCCGTCTCTAAACTTTAGAGACAGATTTTAACCCGTCTCTAATTTAGAGACAGATTTTGAATCCGTCTCTAATTTAGTGACAGATTCAACATCTGTCTCTAAAATTTAGAGACAATTTAGTATCCGTCTCTAAATTTGGCTTTTCTTCTATATACTTTCATTTGTTGAGTTTTTTTCTATCTTTTTTTCTATAACTTTTTCTAAAAAAAATCACTGATTAACAAAGGCTAAAATATTGTTTTCTAGTCAATAAAAAAATTTTAAAAAAATAAAAAATAAACATAGGGTAGTCCGTCCCTCTTTTGACTTTTCTTCTATATACTTTCATTTATTTAGTTTTTTCTATCTTTTTTTCGATAACTTTTTCTAAAAAAACCACTGATTAACAAAGGCTAAAATATTGTTTTCTAGTCAATAAACAATTTTTAAAAAAATAAAAAATAAATAGAGGGTAGTCCGTCCCTCTTTTGACTTTTCTTCAATATACTTTCATTTGTTTAGTTTTTTCTATCTTTTTTCTATAACTTTTTCTAAAAAAACCACTGATTAACAAAGGCTAAAATATTGTTTTCTAGTCAATAAAAATTTTTTAAAAAAATAAAAAATAAATAAAGGGTAGTCCGTCCCTCTTTTGACTTTTCTTCTATATACTTTCATTTGTTTAGTTTTTTCTATCTTTTTTCTATAACTTTTTCTAAAAAAACCACTGATTAACAAAGGCTAAAATATTGTTTTCTAGACAATAAAAATTTTTTAAAAAATAAAAAATAAATATAGGGTAGTCCGTCCCTCTTTTGACTTTTCTTCTATATACTTTCATTTGTTTAGTTTTTTCTATCTTTTTTTCTATAACTTTTTCTAAAAAAAACCCACTGATTAACAAAGGCAAAAATATTGTTTTCTAGTCAATAAAATTTTTTTAAAAAATAAAAAATAAATATAGGGTAGCCGTATACCATTTTCACAAGATCGGGACACATTCCTTAAAACCCTACATAATGGCACATATTTGTAACTCAGTTTCCATTTGGATTTTGAGGAAAGCCATAAAGATGAAAAACACTTTAAATGTCATTTAGAATGTAGAAAAAAATTTAAAAAAAAAATAAACGAGGTAGCCGTATACCATTTTCACAAGATCGGGACACATTCCTAAAACCTACATAATGGCACACATTTGTAACTCAATTTCCATTTGGATTTTGAGGAAAGTCATAAAGATGAAAAACACTTTAAATGTCATTTAGAATGTAGAAAAAAATTAAAAAAAAAATAAACGAGGTAGCCGTATACCATTTTCACAAGATCGGGACACATTCCTTAAAACCCTACATAATGGCACATATTTTTAACTCAATTTCCATTTGGATTTTGAGGAAAGTCATAAAGATGAAAAACACTTTAAATGTCATTTAGAATGTAGAAAAAAATTAAAAAAAATAAACGAGGTAGCCGTATACCATTTTCACAAGATCGGGACACATTCCTAAAAACCCTACATAATGGCACATATTTGTAACTCAATTTCCATTTGGATTTTGAGGAAAGTAATAAAGATGAAAAACACTTTAAATGTCATTTAGAATGTAGAAAAAAATTTAAAAAAAAATAAACGAGGTAGCCGTATACCATTTTCACAAGATCGGGACACATAAAACCCTAAAACCCCTAAATAATGGCACATATTTGTAACTCAATTTCCATTTGGATTTTGAGGAAAGTCATAGAGATGAAAAACACTTTAAATGTCATTTAGAATGTAGAAAAAAATAAAAAAAAAAATAAAAGAGGTAGCCGTATATCATTTTCTACAAGAACGGGACACATTCCTTAAAACCCAAAATAATGGGACATATTTGTAACTCAATTTCCATTTGGATTTTGAGGAAAGTCATAAAGATGAAAAACATTTTAAATGTCATTTAGAATGTAGAAAAAAAAAAAACGAGGTAGCCGTATATCATTTTCACAAGAACGGGACACATTCCTTAAAACCCTAAATAATGGCACATATTTGTAACTCAATTTCCATTTGGATTTTGAGGAAAGTCATAAAGATGAAAAACACTTTAAATGTCATTTAGAATGTAGAAAAAAATTAAAAAAAAATAAACGAGGTAGCCGTATACCATTTTCACAAGATCGGGACACATTCCTTAAAACCCTACATAATGGCACATATTTGTAACTCAATTTCCATTTGGATTTTTGAGGAAAGTCATAGAGATGAAAAACACTTTAAATGTCATTTAGAATGTAGAAAAAAATAAAAAATAAACGAGGTAGCCGTATACCATTTTCACAAGATCGGGACATATAAAACCCTAAAAACCCTAAATAATGGCACATATTTGTAACTCAATTTCCATTTGGATTTTGAGGAAAGTCATAAAGATGAAAAACACTTTAAATGTCATTTAGAATGTAGAAAAAAATTAAAAAAAAATAAACGAGGTAGCCGTATACCATTTTCACAAGATCGGGACACATTCCTTAAAACCCTACATAATGACACATATTTGTAACTCAATTTCCATTTGGATTTTGAGGAAAGTCATAAAGATGAAAAACACTTTAAATGTCATTTAGAATGTAGAAAAAAAATTTAAAAAAATAAACGAGGTAGCCGTATACCATTTTCACAAGATCGGGACACATAAAACCCTAAAACCCCTAAATAATGGCACATATTTGTAACTCAATTTCCATTTGGATTTTGAGGAAAGTCATAAAAGATTAAAAACACTTTTAATGTCAATTAGAATGTAGAAAAAAATTAAAAAAAAATAAACAAGGTACCCGTATACCATTTTCACAATAATATCATTATTAGTCTTATTATTAATTAATAACATTATTATTTAATAACATTATTATTTTTGATATTATGTATTATTACTAGTTATTATTAATATTATTTTTTGATATTAGGCATACTACTATAACTACTATAACTAAAATTTTGGGTAAATCAAATAAAAGCATGTAAATATTTTAGATAACTTTTTGTAAATTTCGGTAATAAAAAAAATTTAAAATATTTTTCCTTTTCAATAAAAAATAATAAAAATTACTAGTTATTATTAATACTAGTATTAATATTATTATTGTTTATATACTTTATATTAATATTAATTAATTAATCAATTATATAATTAATAATTTATTAATAAATATTATTAATAATAAATATTATTATTTTTAATATTAGGCATAAATATTTTAGTTAGTGTATAATATAGTGTGAAATAAATATAAGTATGAGATGTGGGATTGTTTGATTGGATTTGAAAATTTCACGGGGATTGAGAGCCAAGCAAGATCGACCCTTCAATCCATTCAATCCAAAGGCCCAAAATAATTTAACCAAACCCACTTACTCCCTCCCTCTCTCTATTTCTCTCTTCATTTCTCACTCTCGCTCTTCATTTAGAAAACGTAAACTCCTCTCGCAACGCCGGCACCCTTTCCTCTCTCTCTCCGTCTCGGCCTCCGCCGTCTCCTCACCGTCTCTTCGGCCTCCGTCGTCGTCTCCGGCGCCGCCACCAGCGGTCGCCATCTTCGCCACCGTCACTCTCTCTCTTTCTCCATTTCCTTCGCCCTCCGTCACTCACAATACGCCTCCTCTCTATTTTCCGGCCGGCGACATTATCAATCCGACAGGCATTTGAAGCAAAGGATTTCCGGCGAGGGCTATGGTACATTCAAGTCGTCAATGGTTGTAAACTCTCTCTCTCTCTCTCTCTCTCTCTCTCTCTCTCTCTCTCTCTTGATCTAAATCAAAACACGGATCGATTTGGGTTTGCTTGTGATTTATATACCCAGTTTTGGTGTTTTGATTTCGATTTTGCCTTGGGAAACTCAGATTTCGGTTTGGTTGGATTTTGATTTTGAATTTTTTGGTGATTTTGTAAAGATTCAATATTTTGGAAACCTAGTATGATAATTTGTATTTTTCGTATTCGTTGGTTGATTGGTCGCCGGTGGTTGTTGGTGGTGATTGGTGGTGATCGGTGGTTATCGGTGGTGGAAGTTGTGAGGACTATTTGAGTATAAAAGAAATTTAGGGGACTGATTTGATAATAATAAATGTTAAGTGACTGATATGAAAATAATAAAAGTTAAGGGAATTGATTTGAAAAAAAAAAAAGGTAAGTAGTGATTTAATATATATTTAAGAATATATATTTATATATTTTAATATATATATATATATATATATATTTATATATTTAAAATATATTAATATATATTTTTAAATATATATTTAATTTTTTTTTTAAAAATATCAATTTAGCTACAGAAATATTCGTCGCTAAAATGGTTCGAAAATAAAACGAGAATTTAAATAGAGACGAAAAAATCTGTCGCTAATCCGTAGACGGTCATATCTGTAGCTAATTTAGACACAGACATATCTGTCTCTAATTTAGAGACGGACATATCTGTCTCTAATTTAGAGACGGCCATATCTGTCTCTAAATTAGAGACGAATATATCCGTCTCTAAAATAGCTACAAAATAGCGACGCCCAATTTAGCGACAAACCTGCACCCACGGAATAGCTACGGAACAAATCCGTACCTAAACACGATTTAGCTACGGAATCTTCATTTTAGCTACGGAATTTGCCGTAGCTAAATTGAATTTTCCTTGTAGTGCGACTCAACATCCCGAGCAGTCCTCGGAGTTGCTACTTTAGACCTCTGGTTTGGACAGAAATTGATACCTGTGGAATTCCAGGTTATCGACATCCCGATTACTTTCAACGCCCTGCTGGGAAGACCTTGGCTGCACCAAGTCAAAGGGGTCGCCTCAAGCCTCCACCAGTGTGTGAAATTCGTCTCGAATGGGGATCTGACGACCATTTACGGAGATTTGGTCACTTTAGAAGGCACAGATACGGGCGGAATACCTATTCTGGAAATCAAACATGACGAGGAAGGTCACATGCTAACGGGCTTCACGGTCGAGCCTCCCAAGGCCCAAGTGTGCAACATAGATCTGACGGTCACTCGGGATAAAATCCCACCGGTCTTGAAAATGATGAGAAAAATGAGCTATCTACCTGGCCTCGGTGCAGGGGGGAAGCGCCCAACAAGGAACTTTCAAACTCATCGAAGTGAAAGGACAGTAATACTCGCCACGGCACAGGATATGAGGCCTCCCGGTGGACCTTGCAAAAGGAAAAGAGATTTGAAGGCTGCCCACGGGGAAAGGTCCCGGCCGACAACCCTAAATCTCTCCCCTTCGGTCCTAATTTGGGCCGACTACTTTGTAAAAAGGGTCCCATGCAACCGGGAAACATCACGCAGGCCCGCTCACTGCACGGCGGGATGGCTAAAGCTACAGGATAGCCTCAAACAAGCTTTAGAGGAACCAAGGCTAACCCGGTCCGTAGAATGTTCCTGGACCTACCCAAGATACACAGGGCTACCACTACCATGAAGAGTGAGTATACCTTCGTAGGCGTGCCCGACACGGTGGAACAGCGAGAAGCTCACAACCACTATTCCTCATCGCCCAGAAGATCCTAACTCCGAATTCGAACCGACAGCCGCCAAAAGCTAAGGCCACGGAATTTCCCTCGGATGATTGGGATGGTCCGGTTATGCGGCAATTGTTCGAAGAAGAAGTCCAGTGCCGGTTTGATTGATCTCGGCTCGGTCAGAGATGATAGCGGCAATTGAGAAAGGAAAACAAAAACGGCCAGGTTCACAGAGTCATGAGGCCACCAATGGCGATGCCGCTAAAGAATTGGGAAACTCTCTCAGGCCCGTCCGCGACCAAGGAGGAAATGATCACCAAGCTTGGATTGGTCCCCCGTCCCTTTGTGTCAATCTAGGACAAGTCCTCCCAGTCTCTCTTTGTTAAGATCGAGTCTCTAGGGTCGTCCGACGGCCTTACGCCTGAAGACTACGAGTCTGTAGCAAGCGCTGTATTCCCTTTCGTTTTCAATGAAATGACGAATCTTTCTGAGTATCCCTTGGTTGCCACTTTAACTAATGATGAATTAATTAAAAAAAATTTTTTTTTTAATAATAACTCATTAGATAAAGAAGCAGACACATTAAACAAAAAAAAAATCAAACAACAAAAAAAATCTTTAAGCAGGTCGTCCGGAAAGAGGAAAATCGAGCCCAAGCTGCCGAAGAGATTTTGACGAGTGTGAATCTGGGAACGGCGGAAGAACCTAAAGAGACGCAGATTGGTGATTTCTTCAAAGGAACTGGAAAGGATGCTCTGCAAAATCCTACAAAATCCTCAACTCAAGGAAAGTAGCCCTCTTCATCAAAAAAAGCATCATGTGCAGATACGGGTTGCCAGCCGAAGTCATCTCAGATAATGGATCCCACTTCGAAGGGGAATGTGAAAAACTGTTGGCAGAATTCCGAATAACCCGTCACAAGTCATCTCCCTACAGGCCCCAAACCAACTGAGTCAGCCGTGAGGGCAAAGAAACAAGACTCTGGAAAATATCATCAGGAAAATGGTCAGTCCAAGGCGAGAGATTGGCCCGAGAAGTTACACACTGCACTCGGGGCTCTGAGAACATCGGTCGAACGGCAAGCGGGGAAACACCTTTTGCCCTCACATACGGAATGGAAGCCGTACTCCCAATCGAGTGGAAATCCCCTCGCTCAGTATCTTTGGAAAGCCGGATCAACGAGGTCGAATGGCTCCGGGGTCGCCATGATGAATTGGCCCTACTAGACGAACGCCGATTGAAGGCCATGGAACACATCCAAGCCTACCAAGGAAGAATGGCGAGCCTTCGACAAGAAAGTAAAGCATCGGGAGATCCGAGAAGGTGATCTCGTTCTAAAAGAAAAGCCCCGGTCCAGTATCAACCCTCTCGGCAAATGGGAGCCTCGTATGGAGTCGGGCCATATGTCGTCCGAGAAGATCTTCTCCGGAGGAGCCATGCAACTTGCGGACCTCGACGGAATCCCTTTGTACACCCGGTGAATGGTGACAAGGCTGCGCGAGATACTACGCGTAAAAAAAAACAAAAAAAAAAAAAAACAAAAAAAAAACAAAAAAAAACCACAAGGAAAAAGAGTGCTAAAAAGAGTAATACCCAACTAGGTTAGAAACCCGAAAAGGGCGGCCTAGGTAAAAAAACGGGGTTGCACCCAAAAAAAAGACCAAAAAAAAAAACAAACAACAAAAAAAAAAACAAAAAAAAAAACAAAAAAAAAAAAAAAACAAAAAAAAAACAAAAAAAAAAAAAAAAAAAAGAGTGCTAAAAGAGTAATACCCAACTAGGTTAGAAACCCGAAAAGGCGGCCTACGTAAAAAACGGGGTTGCACCAAAAAAAAAAAACAAAAAAAAAGAGTTCACCGGGTTGAACTACGAAGACTGAGCTCCTCAAAATGAGGGGAACGTAGGCGGCGGAAACGGTTCGGTCTAAAGCACAAATAAAAGCCACACTTTGGCATCAATACAATTGATCAGACCATGAAAGCGTCTCGAAAAACTCTAAAGCAATTCAAATATTCATTACAAGTTAAAAGCTCTTTGATGAGTCTAAGCCCGATTCATTCCTACAACTGGCAACCTGCTAAAAGAAACTAAGATACATAATCTAACTAATGTGTCTGCCATGACAAGAAAGGGATACTCGGAAACCTCATCTCCTGTAACCTAGCTGGTAACATAATCTAACTAGCGTCATCCCTCATCTCCTGTAACCTAGCTGGTAACATAGGAGCCCTCCTCTCCTGTCTCTTGACGTAAGCCTCATGTCGATCCACAGAGCGTCTCCGCTCCTGTCATGAGGATTGGTCCTTGCCTCGGCCCTCCTCCTCTCGAAGCTTGATCGGGTCCTCCGCACCCATAATGGCCTCACGCCGCCTCAAAATAGCCATCCGAGTCTCTCCCGGATGCCCCTCGTACCAATCCAGTACAGTGGTCAAGAACCCCGGTCTCGGACGCCTGAGAATGACCCGAGGAGGAAAGGCATCATACCTCCATGCTCGGGAAAGAAATGGAAACACCGAGGGATCATCCATGGAAACAGGAGCCACCACCCTGGTGGCCACATCATCAAAGCCCTCGAAAGGAACTGCTCCAAGCCAAAGCGCCTAAGGACCGAGCCGGAATATAGAAGCTAGACCGAGAAAGCCCGGAAGCATAACCACATGGGACCCGATCTGAAGCACTCTGCGAGTCTCCACCCGCCAATGAGGCACCAACCATCGATATCTTCGGTCTGGGCGACCCGCCATCCAACGCTCCCACGAGCCACGATCATCAAAATCTACATCAACACCTCTCCTGGCAAAAGTCCGAGGCACGATCATATCGAGGTTTCCCGAAGAACCCCCAAACGCTCCATCGACCCGCGGGGTCAAGAGAAACGGGCGCCGTGCATATCTGCAGCCGTCCGGTAGCTAATCTCATCGAGAGCATGAAAAGTCTCCCCGAGAATCAAAGGAACGACATCTACGCCGGGCGACGGTGAACGACAACATCCGGCGAGACCGATGGCGGATCCCGAAGGAATAGACCATGAGCAGGTGCCAAACATACAAAGTGCAAAGGCATCCCAATAGGCATCATCCACCAAACCTAGGCCCCTAAATGCATCGGGAAGACCGGAAATATCGAGATGATCGGAACCGCGGATCATACCTTGCGCTTCCTCAGGGAAAGATGAAGGAGGACGCACAATCTGTCGACAAAAGAAGCCCCTCGGGCAAAGGGACCGCTATCTCTTCCACCTCCGGACCTCCAAGCAAGGCCCGAAATTCTTCGACAGTCGGAACAATCTCGTTGAAGGAAAGGCAAAAGACATGCCTTCTAGTATCCCAAAACGAAGAAGAAGCTCTTAAGAGGTCATAATCCGGAACCAATTCTTTGAGAGACCACAAGCATCGTATCTTGTACCTTTCTTCAAAGAATGATCTTCTCTCGTGCATGATCTCCCTACACCACTCCTTGAACTTTTCAAAGAACAACATTTGCCTTTCTTTGGACAATTTTGGAGAATTTTTGGCCATTTCCATGGTTTTCTCTCTTTCTCCCCGAAAATGGCTGTTTGAATTTGGAGGTTGAAGAGGATATTTGAATTTGAAATAAAGCAAGACCAGTCACGGACCAAAATTAAAGGACAGTGTCGAATGCGCCCCTATCCGCGCGGATGAGTTTGCCAAAAAAATCTGCTTGATCCAAGTTTGCTACACCAAAAGAGGAATATTCCGTCCCGGTTGCTCGAAACTTGTGCAAAAACCCTCCCCAAACCAGTCCATATACCAAACACCCTTGCAAAAAAAAAAACCAAGGCTCATGCAACACTGCATTCATACTGCATTGCATCCATAAATAAAATCCTAAATTATTACATTCCAAAAAAAAAGAGAGTGTGCATAAAAAAAAAACAAACAAACATAAAATCCTAAATTATTACATCCAAAAAAAAATGTGCATAATCTGTACAAATCTAAATCTCAATCTCGAATCTCAAAAAAAAAAAAAATCAATCGGAGTCTCCAAAGGCGCCCGATGTCTCCCCCGGCCCCTCTTGCGACTCGGGCCCGCCTCCTCGGGAGCCACTGAAAATCTCGGGCTCGGGAATCGTCCTCGTCTCCCGGAGAGAGGCTCGTCGGGACAACCAGGCACGCTACGATAGGGCAAGCCGAGATCTGCGAAAAATCGTATCCGAAGGTGAAGGCGTCGGACTCCTGCACGTCACGAAGGCGACCCGCCATCTTTGCCCAACGTGTCCCTGCCCGTGTGGATCCCCTAGAATAACGTGATCCGAAGGCAGTACTGCGCGATGATCAAGGAGAGGAGACAAAGGAGTCTCTGAAGAAGTCTCTGAGCGAATAGGGGAAGCCTCACCGTCCCGACGGGCGCCGGCGTGAGTCGCCTCGCTCTAGACTGAGGAGCCCCGCAAGCGACCATCCTCCTGATGAATCTCTTGGCTCCGATCACTTGCTTCGTCAGCTTCTCGACGACCACCTCCGAAAACTGCACAAAAGCAAAAGCGTCAAAAAAAAAAAGAAGTGATGCTAGAGATGATGAAACAAAAGAAAGAAAAGAAGGGGAAAAGGTGAAGCCATACCTTCATACCCGGACGAGGCGGAAAGCTCGTGGAAGTCGCTCGGGTGAGGATCTGCACCCTCAATCGGACCCCATCCTGGATATAGGAAAAATCCGTCCGAGGGTACCGCGGGATCCCAAGCCCCTCCTATCCGAACTGAGGCATCCTCGGCCTCCTCGAGACGAATGTCGCATACGGCTCAATCGCCACGAAGTCCGAGAAGTGCGACACTGCTCGGTAATCATCCCAGTCACGGACCGAGTCGCTCGGAGTGCATCATATCGGCGGGAGGCTCCACCGGTGTCCTCAAAGGCGAGTTCACGCCATCTTTGGCGCGTCACCCTCTCTCCCGGATAATAGGCATCGCGAGTCGGACCCTCAAAATCCTTGACCCAGCCTTGTCAGGATCTCGGCGCCCTTGGTGCGCTACCTCAAGCGATCCCGGGGAAGAATATCATCCCCTCATCTGTCTCGGCCTCCGTCGAAGGAAGGCAATCCGCGTACACGAGAGTCGTACGCCCCCTGGAGCTTATCTTCTCCCGGGCATGCTTGGACCAAGGCTGCATGGCCGGATACGCCCGGCGTACTCCGCCAGTCGCCACACAGTGACGTGGAAAAACTCCAACGCCCATACCTGCGAAAGGTAAAAATCCAATCAATCCGGTGCAAAAAAAAAGAAAAAAAAAAAAGAGGAAAAGCAAAGAGAGCTTATACCTCTAGGGCAAACTCAAAGCAATACAAAGAGCTCACGGCCTTCCATGTACCTATCAAGAACAAAATAAAGCTCTGCCCGGCCGGCCTCTCCCAGAGACATCTCCGGCCGTCTCCATGTCCTCCGAGGACCTCGGCAAGGCAAAGGCTGCCGTCCCCTCGGCATGTCCAAAGAGCGTGCTCGAGAAAGCAAACCACAAGAAGGCCACTGGCAATCGATCGGCGCCTATCCTCTCCTCCCCGGCCTCATAGCTCACAATGTCTCCACGATCTTGCCGTAGACCACGGCATACTCCATCCCCATCCCTTTTTGGGAATAGGGAAAATCCCGAGAAGAGCACATAGATCGGCATCGCTGTAGCCATCCCGCCACTCAATCTTTGCGTCCATTAAAGGACAGGCCCGTAATCGCGGCATAGTCGGAGGGCGTAACCGTAGCCTCGCCCCGGAAGAAGTGGAAGGTGTGGGTCGCGTCCCACCAAAGATCTTTGCGCCGAGCAAACATCAAGCCCTTGCTTTTAGGGAACTTGACCGGTCCCCTCAAGCACTCAACGAACTCCCGAGCCCCGTCTCGACAACAATCTGTCTCGGACTCGGCAAAGCTCCTCGGCCCGCATCCGGAAGCCGGTCCCACAAGTCAATCACAGACTCCACCGATCCTCGAGTCTTCATTTTGTTCAGCTGCTCCGTCACAAAACGGTGTCCGCCCTGTAAAAAAAAAAAGAGAGAGAAAATGTCAAAAAAAAAATTTTGCATTTGCAAAAAAAAAAAAGAGCATACACATACATTAAAAAAAAAAAGAAATTTCGACAGCATGACAGCATACAATGAGCATAGCCCCATTTTTCTCGTATGAAAGAAAACAGTTTTCAGCAAGTCCCAATGCATTCATCAAAAAAAAAAAAGATGCATTCCTACGGAAGTAAAAACTCCGTCCCCTTTTTATAAAATAACATGCATACATGCATATCATCCATCTTACATGCAACGGGAGGAAAAATCCGTCCCACTTTTCAAAAAAAAAAAAAAAATCCTAAACATACATACATCCCATATTGGCAAAATGCCCATTCTTTCCAAACAAAATGCATGCATTGCATCATCATTCATCAATATCAAAATTCAATTTCAAAAAAAAAAAAAATCATCATCATCATCAACATGCAATATTCAAAAAAATCACAATTCTTCGAATTTTCACATGTAATTTTCGAATTGAAAAAAAAATGTGTGGCAAAAATGCCAATTCTTTTTCCCAAGCAAAGTGCACATTTTGGGTTACTCATATACTCATTACAACATGCAAAGCATCAAAATCAAGATTCAAAGCCAAGAACATCAATCATTCGAATTTTCAAAAAAAAAAAATTCAAAAATCACCCAAAATTTTCAAACAAGAAATCAACAAAGGGATCAAAGGGTTTCAAAGTATACCGTTCGGAGATTCGAATCCGAAGCCCAATGTTGCCAAGCATCGGGGTAATGCTCCTCCTCAACCGATTGCGAAAGATTGTAATGCCTCCTCATTCGGACGAGCTCCAATCGCCTCTCCGCTACCGGGCCACGTCCTTGGCCTTGAAAAGCGCCTTCCCCGTGTTCCATTGCTCAAAAAATCGAAGAAATCGGAAGAATTTTGAAGCTTAAATGGCCAAAAATGGCGGATTTTGCAGTTTTTCTCTCTCTGCTCTCGACAATTTCAGAAAAACTGAATGGGGAAGAGAAAGGGCGTTGGCCCTAATTAATACCCCTGGTTTTCAAACCCTATCCGCGCGGATAGGATTGCAAGGGTCAAAATGACCCTTTTGCCCCTTAAAATTTCAGGACTCTGCAATTCAGTCCCCCAACTTGACAGAGTTAACCAAAGTTAGCCAAAGTCAGCCCCTTGTCAAGAAAATCTTCCCCGGCAGTCAAACGTAAGACCGAGTGCCCCGAGAAAGATAACGAAATCTCGTATCTTTCATCAAAATTACCCCCGACAGTAAAACGTAAGACCGAGTGCCCCGAGAAAGATAACGAAATCTCGTATCTTTCATCAAAATTACCGGCGGTGAACGTAAGGACCGAGTGCCCCGAGAAAGATAACGAGATCCCGTATCTTTCATCAAGATTGCCCCCGGCAGTCAAACGTAAGACCGAGTGCCCCGAGAAAGATAACGGATCCCGTATCTTTCATCAAAATTGCCCCGGCGATCAAACGTAAGACCGAGTGACCCGAGAAAGATAACGAAATCTCGTATCTTTCATCAAAATTACCCCCGGCAGTCAAACGTAAGACCGAGTGCCCCGAGAAAGATAACGAGATCCCGGCAGTAAAACGTAAGACCGAGTGCCCCGAGAAAGATAACAAGATCTCGTATCTTTCATCAAAACCTTCCCGGCGAGTCGAAACGTAAGGCCGAGTGCCCGAGAAAGATAACGAGATCCGTATCTCAAACGTAAGACCGAGTGCCTTGAGAAAGATAACGAGATCTCGTATCTTTCATCAAAATTTTCCCCGGCAGTCAAACGTAAGACCGAGTGCCCTGAGGAAGATAACGAGATTCCGTATCTTTCATCAAAATTTTCCCCGGCAGTCAAACGTAAGACCGAGTGCCCCGAGAAAGATAACGAGATCTCGTATCTTTCATCAAAATCATCCAACGGCAGTCAAACGTAAGACCGATTTCCCAGACAAATACGTCTGATTTTCCCCAGCAAAGGCTAACGAAATCCCCAGCAAAGTTAACGAAATCCCCAGCAAAGTTAACGGAATCCCAAAAGCCAACGAAATCTCGAGTAGTACTCGAACTACGAAAGGGCTTGATTCCCACTAGGGATACGTAGGTAGCCTATCATTAGGTCCAGCCCCTCGACCAAAACGGTCACCCTATCCTTCTAAGCAGACGAAGTCCACCGAAAGGCCATTTCAAATCAAGGTTCGAGGCACCTAAAACGCCATCATCAAGGTCCGAGGCACCTAAAACGCCATCATCAAGGTTCGAGGCACCTAAAACGCCATCTTCATCAAGGTTCGAGGCACCTAAAACGCCATCTCCAAGGTTCGAGGCACCTAAAACGCCATCTCCAAGGTTTGAGGCACCTAAGACGCTATCACTAGAAAGCGATAAATCACAAAAATCCCGGCGAGCGGATACCGTCGGACCAAAATGGTCATTCCTATCCCACGGCGAGCGGATAGCCATCGAGACCAAAAATGGTCATCTCTTATCCCACAGAGTTTCTTTCCGGAACCAATTGTAGAACTCACTCATCGGAGTTCGAGGCACCTAAAACGCCATCATCTCCAGGGTCAAGGACCCGAACTACGGCAGCTTGATTCCCACTAGGGCTACGTAGGTAGCCTATTGAATAGGTTCAGCCACCCGATCACTCGATCATCCCGCCAAATATGGATCCTTACTCTTATCGACGACCCCGCTTCCTTCGAAAGCGCCGTCGCCGAGGGGCTACTGTAAGTGCTCCAATTTGAGCTTGTTAGAATTTTTGTTAGAAAATTAACGAAAGTTATAACATTTCTAACAATTCCTAACAATCCTAACTTTCCTAACAAAGTGAGGGTAAAATGGGCATTGTTATTTAAGGTTAAACCTTAAAAAGAATCTTAAAAAGAAAAACAAAAGAATAAAACCACAAATAGCAATGGCTGGAGACACAAAAACTGGCTGTTAATTTGAATTTTGAAAAAGATTATTCCCCTTGTCCAAAGCTGAAGCTGCATTTAATGAACAGTGCACGCTGAGGGGATCCATCCGCGCGGATACCTTTGCATTTTCAGGAGGGCTATAAATTGAGCCCTCCAGTCACAAAAATAAAAAAGAAGAACACATTTTGCACCGAACCTCTGGCGAAATATAGAGAGAAAACAGTGAGAATTCACAAGAATTGTCACCTTTTTCTCTCCAATCTTTCCCAACTCATACTCATCCACTCACTCTCATATTAAAGCCCTAAACACTCATACACTCAAGCCAAACACTCAAGAACACAAGGAAGATTGGTAAACCCTCCTCTTCCTAACCCTAAATCTCAACCATGCATGCATCTTCAAACTACAAAATGTAGTTCTTTCATCTTCTTGCTCTAGATCTAAGAAGATCACCATGGAAGACCATTTCCATGGATGATATTCTACAAAGATCAACATTATTTTTAAGCTTTCTTACTTTCTTGCAAAGAAAACTCATTTTCAAAACCCTAAAAACCATTTTCAAGCATAAAATCTTGATTTCAAAGGATAAAATTCCCCTTCCCAAGCAAATGAAATGCTTAGTCCTAATGTACCCCAAGGATGGTTTGGTATAGTTGATTCACCACTAAAATGTCTAGTGATCACTAACCAAAACCTAGGGAAATGGGGACAAGCATGGATGCAAAACCCCCTTTAAATCATATTTTCTTTCTTGAGAAGTTGCTGTCCAGTAGCAATTTTCTCAGACCTCAGTCCATGGTCTTAATTTTTTGACACAGATAAACTTGGAATTTGGTTTTGACTACAAAATACTTTTTGTAGCCAACATCCAGAGCTTTCCAGACATATTTTTACCTTATTTTTTGGGTTAGTAAAACTCCTCTTTTCAAATTTTCTTTCAGAGGCTAGTTCATCAGCTTCTGGGAATCCAGATCTCATATCTGAGGTTTCCAGAAGGTTTTGACCCCTCAAATCTTCTCCAAAATGGAAAATTCCTTCGTACAAACTTTATTTAAGGTGTCTAGAACAACTTTCATTCTCTGAGTTTATCCAGATTATGAAGTTTTAAGACCCTTGAATCCCTTTCAAAATCAAAGGTCCACTGCCTTTTTCATTCTGGCAGAAATGGCTCTCAACTTCAAAAGGTCTTTTGAGTACCAAATCCCAACCCAAAAATCTTCCAAAAAATCATGGGATCATTTTAAAGTCTTAAAAAGATATCCCAATTTTTACTTTTCTGAGTTTCAACTTATTTTGGCCAAAACACACACACGCACACACACAAATGATTTTCAGCTTGGAAGACTCGTTTTACGAGGCGCGTCGGGTGCACACTAACGTCCTTCCCGACGCGTAACATGACCTCCGAACCTAAATCTCTGATCTCGGGCTTTTTTCAAAGTTTTGGCCTTCAAAATTAAAATGGCGTGGCGACTCCGTTTTCCGGTTTTATTTGGTTTTTCAAAGAAACGCAAAAATCGAATTTTCCCGCGAATGGCAACATCATCACAACGGTGAGAGCTATGCTTGATCTCGGGGCGAGCATTAATTTGTTGCCATATTACATGTACCTTGAGTTAGGTTTGCCCGAGCTAAAACCCACTATGATGGCCCTACAACTTGCTGATAGGTCCATTAAAAGACCAATGGGCATCGTAGAGGATGTTTTAGTTCAGGTTGGTTCATTGATCATTCCCGTTGATTTTGTGGTTTTAGAGATGCCTCGCGGTGAGGGTAGTCGCCGTGATTCACCCATATTGCTTGGGAGACCATTCATGGCAACAACCAACACCGTGATCAATGTTGGTAATGGTACTCTATCTATGACCGTCGCAAATGAAAAGATTGAAATAAATGTCTTTGATGTAATGAAAAATGTGGTGGGTCATGATGAGTCTTGCATGCTTGTTGATGAGTTGGATGAAGTTGATGATTGTGTGAGTGAGATTTCATGGCATGTGAGAGATTGTGAGGAGTTAGAGTCATTGATTTCAATGGGCGGTGAGAAAACTAGGGATAATGCGGATGCTCAGTGATGGGCGTGGATAAGGCCGACGAGCACCATCCTAGTGATGGCCCGTTTCACCCCCTAGGCCACTTCAATGAGAAGTTGGCGCCTTCTATTGTGATTCCCCCAGTCCTTGAGTTGAAAACTCTTCCTTCTAATTTAAAATATGCATTTTTGGGAGAGAGAGAAACATTGCCTGTCATAATTGCATCTGATTTGTCCAAAGACCAAGAGGCCCAATTAATTGCTGTTTTGTGTGAATATAAAGAGGCCATTGGTTGGACATTGAAGGACATAAAGGGAATTAGTCCCACAATGTGCATGCATAGAATTCATCTCTTGGATGGTGCCAAGCCGTCTAGAGAGAGACAAAGGAGAATTTGAATCCTCACATGGAGGAAGCCGTGAGAAAAGAGGTCCTAAAATTGCTAGATGCGGGTATCATTTACCCGGTGGGTGAAAGCGAGTGGGTAAGCCCGGTACAAGTTGTACCAAAAAGATCGGGCATTACTTGTTGTCCAAAATGAGAAAGGTGAGGATGTGCCAACAAGGGAAGTGGCCGGCCTTAGGATGTGTATTGACTTGAGAAAATTAAATGCTTTGCGACCAAGAAAGATCACTTTCCCTTGCCGTTTATTGATCAAATGCTAGAGAGATTGGCCGGTCATTCTTACTATTGTTTTCTTGATGGCTTTTCGGGGTATAATCAGATTGCCATAGCCCCTGAAGATCAGTCCAAAACCACTTTCACATGTCCCTTCGGCACATATGCATTTAGGAGGATGCCTTTTGGGCTTTGCATGCACCTGCGACATTTCAAAGGTGTATGACCTCCATTTTTTCGGATATGATTGAGAGGTGCGTTGAGGTTTTCATGGATGATTTTTCTGTTATAGGGGATAGTTTTGATGATTGTTTAAAGAATTTGGCATCTGTTTTGAAAAGGTGTTGTGAAACCAACTTGACTTTGAGTTGGGAAAAGTGTCATTTTCTTGTGAAGCATGGGATTGTTTTGGGTCATATTGTGTCAAGTAAGGGGATTGAGGTTGATAGAGCTAAAATTGATGTGATTGCAAAATTACCTCCCCCGAATTCAGTCAAGGGTGTGCGAAGTTTCCTAGGGCATGCGGGTTTCTATAGGCGATTCATAAAAGACTTTTCAAAAATCTGTAAGCCTTTATGTAATCTGCTTGCCAAGGATACGGAGTTTATTTTTGACCAAGAGTGTGTTGATGCTTTTGATTTGCTTAAGGAAAAGTTGACATGTGCCCCCATTCTTTCTAGTCCCAATTGGTCTCACCCTTTTGAGATCATGTGCGATGCCTCGGACTTTGCTATTGGGGCTGTTTTGGGACAAAGGGTTGACAAATTGCCTTCTGTTATCCATTATGCAAGTAGAACACTTAATGATGCACAACTGAATTATACCACAACCGAAAAGAATTTCTAGGCTGTTGTGTTTGCATTGGGAAAAGTTTCGTTCTTACTTGCTTGGATCGAAGGTGATTATTTATTACGATCATCTTTGCCGCTTTGAAACATTTGTTAAATAAGAAAGATGCTAAGCCTCGTTTGTTGAGGTGGATGTTGTTGTTACAAGAGTTTGATGTAGAGATCAGGGATAAAGGGGCCGAAAATGTGGTGGCGGATCATTTGTCGAGACTTGAGGACTATTCGTATCTCAATGTTGAAGAAGGTTTGATTCCGGTTAATGAAAATTTTCCGGATGAACAACTTCTTCTTTGTACATGTCCAAGAGCCTTGGTATGCTGATTTCGTTAATTACTTGGTGTCTAATATGTTCCCATCACAATTCACTTATGACCAAAAACGTAAGTTCAAGTCGGATGTGAAACATTACATTTGGGATGATCCTTATCTATGGAAAATTTGCCCGGACAAAATTGTTAGGAGGTGTGTTCGGACCATGAGCGAGAGTAGCGTGTTGAGATTTTGTCATGAACTCCAATGTGGGGGTCATTTTAGTGGTCAAAAGACCGCTAGGAAAGTCTTCTGCAATCGGGTCTTTATTGGCCTACTCTGTTTAAAGATGCTCAAGAGTTTTGCCTTAGATGTGATAGGTGTCAACGGTCAGGAACATAGGGAAAAGAGACGAGATGCCCTTACAAAGTAATCTTATTGTTGATATATTTGATGTGTGGGGCATTGATTTTATGGGACCCTTTCCCCGTCCCACGGTTATTTGTACATACTTGTTCTTTGTTGATTATGTTTCAAAGTGGGTGGAGGCAATTGCCACCCGAACTAATGATGCTAATGTCGTTTGCAAGTTTGTGTGTGAGAATATTTTCAACAGGTATGGCATGCCACGAGCAATTATCAGTGATCAAGGGACCCACTTCACCAACAAAAGGTTCAATGCAGTTTTGAAAAAATATGGGGTGGTGCATAAGCTCGCTACAGCATATCATCCCCAAACTTCGGGACAAGTGGAGGTAAGCAATCGGAAAATAAAGGGTGTTCTTGAGAAAACAGTGCGTCCCAACAGGAAAGATTGGGCATTAAAGTTGGGGGATGCATTGTGGGCATACAGAACGGCATACAAAACGCCCATTGGAATGAGTCCGTATCGGATAGTGTATGGGAAAGAATGTCACCTCCCGGTGGAGTTGGAACACAAGTCGTATTGGGCTGTGAGGGAATTAAACATGGATTTGAATGCTGCGGGAGAAAAGAGACTGCTTGCACTTGATGAGATTGAGGAGCTCCGGCAAGATAGTTATGAGAGCGCAAAATTGTATAAGGAGAGGACCAAACGGTACCACGACAAAAATTTGAAGCCCAAGTTTATAAGACCGGGTATGAAAGTCCTTCTCTTCAACTCTAGGTTAAAGCTTTTTCCGGGTAAGTTGAGTTCTAGATGGTCGGGCCCGTATGATGTGGTGCGTGTGTATCCGCACGGAGCAGTTGAACTCAAGAATCCAAAGGATGGGAATGTGTTTAAGGTCAATGGTCATCGAGTGAAACCATTTTACGAAGGGGTATCAATTTTGGAGGACATCAATGAGATTGACGTGATTGAGTTGGTGGACTCGGAGGAGGACACCTAGTTCCGTGGAGGCATAATGTCGAGCTTAACGACTGTAACCAAAGCGGCCGGTGGGAGGCAACCCAATGGAGGTAACATTTACTGTTTTCTGTATTTTCGTTTTAGTTTCTTCATCGTTGCATTTGAATTGTCTTGTGTCTTTCGTGGTCTATGCCATGAGGACATAGCATGATTTAAGTGTGGGGGTGGTGAATTTTATAAAAAAAAAAAAATTGTCTTCCGCTTTTAAGTGTCTTTTATTTCGTAAACGTGTCGAACTACGGTGACCTGAGCCTATTCTTGTGGGTAGTCCGCCTACATTAATGGGGACGTAGGCAACGAAAGTGCGGTCAAAATGTGTGTCAATTTTGACATGCAAATTGTCTAGCCAAAGACATTAAAAAAGGGCGGCTTACCGGGAGACAACCCGGATTAGTAATTTGTACTGTATATTAAACTGGTGCTACTGAAGGGTATTTTCTTGTGTTCATTGATGTGCAGGAAAACGTGCATGGAGGTGCTAAAAATCCTGGGCTTTATAAAAAAAAAAAAAAAATAAATTGAAAATTTGGCCCAGGCAGAGCACGACTCGTGCTCAAGAGCACGAGTGGGAGCACGAGTGGGGGAGAGAGCCATTCTACTCAGAACGATTGGAGGACTTGGGTACGATTCGTGAGTACGAATGGGGATAAGGGGCACGACTCGTGCCATTTAGCACGACTCGTGCTAAGTACAGTTTCAAAGGCATCAGTTTCCAAAGCCCATTTCAGTCGTGCCCTAGTTACACCAAAAACACAACCGCCGCCCCCCTCATCTCCCTTTCTACCCTTCTTCTTCTTCCTCTCACTAAAATCTTCCCTTAACCCCTAAATTCTTCCATTATTAACCCACCAAAACCTTTTCCCCATTCCATTTTACCCCCCTTTGTCCGAAAATCAACCCCAAAATCCAACCTTTTTGAAGATTTCTTGAAGCAAAGCTTGGAGTTGTGAGATTGAAGTGGGTTTGTTGATTCCTTGGTGTGGAGTGCGAATTGAAGCACAATTCTTTGAAGGTTGGTATTACATTGATCTTCTCCATCTTTTCCATCCTTCTTCTCAAGTTCCGGCGAATTTTCCGGCCAAACTCCGGCCAATTTTTCCGGCGACCTAAATTGTTTGAAGGTAATTTCTATTTCTACTCCCCTTTCGAATTCTAAGTTGTGTGGATTGGTGATTGGTGTGTTTGGTGGAAAGAATATTGTTGTTTGGTTGAGTGGTATTTTTTGTTTAATTGTTGGTTGTTGATTTTCATTGAGTGATAATGGGAAGAACAAAAGACAAGGGTAAAGCCATTGAAACTCAGCCTAGGAAGAAAAGAAATATTGTGATTGAGGAACCCACCCGCACCCCCGATGATTTCATGGGCTTAACTAAATTGACGGATGCCCAAAAGAATAAATGGAGGAATTTGGCGAATGGAAGGGTTGTCCAAGTGACGAGATTCTTGTGTGAGGATACCTTAAGGAAATTGGGATTACATGGTTTGGTGTCGGGATTATTGAACAACATTGGATTGGGAGGCTTCTTGGGCAAAAGTGCGGGGGTATACAAGCGAGTGACGCTTGAATTTTTGGCTACTATAGAGAGACGCGAGGAGAATGGGATTTGGAGTGTGCGTTTTAATATTAATGATATTACGAGGGTTATGTCGTATCTTTGCGGCTCGAGAGTATTTGGACGTGAGTGAGCCCTGAGGAGAGTGGTCAGAGAGAGATAGGACCGTCGAGACATTCTTTTACGAGTTGACAGGGAAGTTTATGCAGAAACCTTATGTGGTCATGAAATCTCTCTCCCATCCCGCGTGGAAACTCCTTTATAGGGGTTTATCTATGACCTTCTACGCCAATGGGGAGCCGGCGCAGATGAATGCCCTACAGTTTGCGACCATGGAATGTGCTTTACAGTCTAATACTGTGATCCCGGATTGGGTCGATCTGTTTTTCCGGAGGTGTGAGGCGTTGGGAGTCAACGGAAATGGGAACATCCCGGTGGGTGGTATGGTGACTTTGTTAGTGGAAAACTTTGTGCGTAATCATCCTAAATCGGTAGGCAAGGTAGAGGGGCCTTTATTCTATGATCGGTTTTTCTTATACCGATATGACACTTTTGAGCGTATCTCTGGGCAGAATGAGGTATTGACTTTTACTTATGGTGGTGATAGGAGCTTTAGGTGTGCTCCGGAGTGGTATTTCCTGGCGGCCCATATGCTAGAGATTGGAGGATGCCATTTGTGGCCGATATGACATTGAGAGACATGAGGAGAGATATGGGTGAGAGAGTGAGTGATGATGAGGAAGAGCGGCGGCAAGAGCGGCAGGATGATGATCGGCAAGGTGGTGAGGACCATCGAGATGAGAGAGCCATTTCAGTGGGGCTAGTGGAGGCTTTGCGGGCCATGGGCGGGATCGATCGAGGATGGCTGGAGCCTTTGATTATTGGGGTGACATGAGAGCATATCTAGATGCTCAATACCGGAGAGAGAGCGAAGGAGAGAGAGAGGAGATACGAGAGAGGAGTGCGAGGCTCGGGAGGCGCGAGAATCTGATGTGGCGCACCGGTTTGACTATGTGGATAGGCGGTGGGATGCTCGGGATGATAGACTAGAGGCGTTGGAGGATAGGGTAGGAGACCACGCAGAATGGTCCATCGGCGGCGGCTTTGGATACAGCGGCTCGAGCCTAGACAGTTTGAGCCGGTCCCGGACGAGCATTTTCAGAGATGATACGGAGAGGCGAGAGGAGGAGGTACGGCGGGCGGCCGTGAGGCCCGGTTTCCGGATGGGGGCTTCGGCCCGCGAGTATTGATGGTACCGTTTCGATACTCTTCCCTTTTACATTTAAACTGTCCCATTTCTATTTTTGTGCACACATTGAGGACACTGTGGAGTTTAAGTGTGGGGGAAGGGCGGTGCCTTTATGCGTATGTATATATTTTCATTTAAAAAAAAAAGTAAAAAAAAAAAAAATAAAAAAAATAATAAAAAATAAAAAATAGAGTGGCTAAGTGAAAACCCGAAAGGGCATTTAGGCAAAAGGTGAGAAGTTGAGCGAAAACATCCTTATTCACCGGCGTGGAGACATAAGGGGGAGCTAGGAGTTCGGGTAGGAAAATTTTTGGAGATGGAGGTTCGGGAATAGAGGCGTTAGGATAGAAATCCTCGTGCACCTTGGAGTAATAAGGGGGGTTGGAGAAAAGCACGAGGTAAGTTTTTGTTGAGCATCCCTTTTTCTTAACATTAACTTTTTATCGAGGGAGTACGTTATGTAGTGTGAGCAAGTGTGGGGGAAAATTTAGGACATTTTAGTTTCCCCCCACTAACATTGTGAGGGCCCTAGTTTGGACGATCATTTTTATCATGGAGTTTGATGTCAAGCTAGGGCCATTATTTTCTTTTGAGGAGTGTTATGGAAACGGAGTTTTGTACACTCCGGTATCATTGTATTTGATTAGTATTGGTGGTTAGAGGAGGCTAGGTATCATTTTCTCCCGCACATCTGTTTTAGACCAATTTTAGATTGGAGTTAGGATATTACTCAGGGACGAGTAATGGTCTAAGTGTGGGGGAATTTGATGTGTGGATTTTATACATATTATTTTACCTATGTTTCCGATTTATTTATAATGATTTTGGATGTATTTAGATTGATTTTGATGTATTTGAGTGACATTTTGTAAGGTGAGGTTGTGTGAGAAAACAATACATTTTGAGGGTAATTTTGTCATTTCCTCTATATTTGGTGGTGGAATCTCATGGTGCCGACAAGTGCAAGTCAATTGTCGATGAACAAGGTCGAAACACGGTCAAGGGACGAAGCTCGGGGTCAAACAAAGCCAAGGGACGAAGGCCAGTCAAAGCTGAGTCAAAATTGGGCAATTCTGCATTTGGCACGAGTGGAGCACGACTGAAGAAGGATTTAGCACGAGTGGAGAACGAATGGGGTCAAGGGCAATTCCAGGAGTGCTGATCAGAACGACTTGGCCTAGGGAGCACGACTCGTGAGCACGAGTGGAAGCCAAGCCATGAATCAAGCAATTGTACTCGTAACGGTGGGACCATATGGCACGACTCGTTCTCACGGCCCGGGCCCGAAGGGCACGACTCGTGCTATATAGCACGACTCGTGCCAGTACGCGTTTTTGTGACGTCAGCACGGATTTGAACAGATTTTCAAGGTTTTTAATTATTTTGTTTCCTAATTAGCTAAGGATTAAGGAAGGAGTATATATACTCCCTCCGTCCCAGAAGTTAATTCACAAACACTGTTTGCACTGGTTTTAAGGAGAGAGTATTATATTGAAAGTGTTGTGAGTGTGAAAATAAAATAGGAGAGAGAATGAGTGGAGGGAATAGTAAATTATAATGGTGTTGTGAGTATTAAAATAATGTAGGAGAGAGAATGAGTGGAGGGAATAGTAAAGATTCCTTTCCATTTTAGGTAAGTTTTAAATGTGTGAAGTAAGTTTTGGGACGCCCAAAAGTGAAAGTGTGAAGATTGTTCCGGGACGGAGGGAGTACTTCCTTTAGGATTATTATTAAGTACCTTTTATTTTAGTTTTCTTGCTTAGGTTTTTCAAGGATTAAAGAGTTTATTTTCAAGGTTTTTGCAAGGATTTCAGGTTTGATGTTTTGTTGCTATTCATGTTTTGTGATGTTTATCCGGAACATGAGTAGCTAATTTCTTTGTAGTTCACGGATTGGTGTAGCCCGTATTTGAACTTTATGCTATATATTTAAATTTCATTTAATTGTGGAGTTAGTTCATTCTAATATTCTTAATTTTTATTTGGTACAAGTCCTGCACTTGCGTGGGGAATTGTGCACGAACACTATTAGGAGGATTAGACTCAATTGATGATCTTGCGTGAATTGATTGAGTCTAGGCTTCATTAATTCTTTGATGCTTAATGAATTGAGTTGTTATCAATTTGACCTTGCGTGATAATTGATAATTACTCAATAGAAGAATTGCAATCCGGCAATCGAACCGTCCCAATTCTTACAAAAGTGAAGAAGCCCTAAACCCAATTAATATTTTATCATTCAAAAGGCATAAAGGGAGAATATGTGGTGAACCTAATCCGTGGGCTAGTTGTTAAATCCTTGAATTTCGTTTGCTAGCTTGCTTACTTGTTACTTTAGTTGCTTAATTGTTTTAATTTTCTTTCGTTGCTTAATTTTAATAAACCAAATCAAAACCCATCTTGTTACTTTTAGCATTAATTAAATTTACTTGTTAAAACCAACGAGTCTCTGTGGTTCGACCCTTGCTCGTGCATATTACTACACCGGTAGTGAGTCCACTTGCTCGGATTTTATTACTAGAGGAATTTTTCTCCATCATCGTGAATGCTAAACCCTATTATTATTAAAGCGTAGAGGATAAGTCCTACCGTACTCCAGCTTGGTAGTTTCCACCGCCTGTCCAGGGTTGAGCCCTAGGATTTGACGCCCAATCAAATAAATGATCTTCCTACTTTTTTGGTATTACTATCAATAATCTTTGAGCAATAATTTTAGGTTAATTACTTATTATTTATACACCATTATAAATATTATCAATCACAATTTTTAGATTTCCATTAAAAATAATTAACTTAACCTAAAATTATTGTTCAAAGTTCGTTCAAAGTTCATTCAAAGTAACAACAAAAAGTAGGAAGATCATTCTGGGACGGAAAGAGTACAAATTGTTCAAATAGCTCTCCTGGGAAAAGATGAAGTTAGGACCTGTATATTAATTTCTTTCTTTTGTTGAGTAAGACCTCGTAGGCGATGCTGTTCAAAATTTAAAGGAGTTCTTCCGAACCATGTACAAAAAGGTGTGCTTTTATATGATTTTCAACGTATTCTGTAAATTTCTTTCCCTAGTATTATATTTCTTGACATTCTCTGTGCGAATATAGCATATCAGGAGTATTTGTTACAGGTCACCGAGGCAGATATTGAAGAGTTTGAAGCAAACTATAGAGGATCCGACTCAGAGAAAACGGATCTTATTGATCTGTACAAGAAGTACAAGGGTCATATGAACAGGTATTTGTTGGGATGTGGAGTCAAAACCATGGATAAAGGAATTTGAACCGCGGTCGGAGGAGTTGGTGAGATCAAGGAGTGTTCAAGTCGTCGGAGTTTCTGGACAGGAGAGCGGCCGCGCTAGGCCCAGGGCGGGCGCGCTGGAGGCATGGACAAAGGCGTTGAACTCTCTGGACAGTTGCGCGACCGCGCTGGAAGGAGAGGGAGGCCGCGCTGGCCACGAATCTGGACTGATTTGGTTTCCTATCTTGACGAGATCTCCTCTTGTTTGGTGATTCCTTTTGGTAGTAATATTTGGAAGGACTTGTGAAGAAAGAAGATTACTTTCTTGAGTAGGAATTCTTTTATTACTAGGATTTGATTTATTGTTCCCTATAAATACATGTGATAGCCTAGAAACAAATTGTAACATCTGAAAATATTAGAGAGAATATTTTGGCTTGGTAGCGCCCCCGGACGTAGTTGTTGTTGTAACGAACCGGGTTAACAATTCTTGTGTGTTCCTTTGTGTGTGATTTACTTTTCGTGTGTGTTGCTCTTATTATTACTCCAAGCTTGGGCCGTTCCATTTGCGTGAATTCACAACAAGCTGGTATCGAGCCTTTGGTTTTGTCGAATCATTGGTTGGCTGGTCTTTTGCTATGGATTTCTTGGGAGCTTTGGAGGATGGTAATAAGGTGTTGATCGAAAAGTTTGATGGGACGGATTTCAATTTTTGGAAGACACAAATCGAGGATGTTCTGTGGAACAAGGATTTGTATCTACCATTAAAAGAAAAGCCGGCGGACATAGAGGAAGCAAAATTCGAAATCTTGGATCGGAAAGCGTTAGGGCTTGTTAGGCAAACGTTGACCAAGGATGTGGCGAAGAATGTTTTGGAGGCGAAGACTACCATGGAGATGTTAGAGATGTTGGCGAGCATGTATGAGGCACCATCGGCGGTGAATAAGGCTCATCTAATGAGGAAGCTGTTGAACGTAAGGATGGTGGAAGGCATGTCGGCAACAAAGCATATAAGTGAATTCAAATCTACTGCGACCCAACTATCTTCCGTGGCTGTTACTCTTGATAACGAGGTACTAGCGTTGATTTTACTTTCTTCTTTGCCGGAAAGTTGGGATACGACTGCGATAGCAGTTAACGTTTCAACAGGAAAAGTGAAGTTGAAGTTTACGGATGTCGTTGATGTGATTTTTGGTGAAGAAATTCGTAGGAAGAGCAAGGGTGGGACATCGGGGCTAGCACTAAATGTCGGTGAAAAGAGTAAGGGTGGCAAGAAGGTGATTACTTGCTATGATTGTGGGGAGAAGGGGCACTTTAGGAGAAGTTGTCGAGCGGTCGGGCGGAGCGAAGGAATTGAATGTTGCCGAGGAGATAGCGGATGCATTAATCTTGGGTGGGAGCGGTTCAACGGATTCGTGGGTTTTGGATTCGGGCTCGACGTTTCATTCATGCACCAGCCAAGGCGTAAAGAATGGAGCAGTACGTTCCGGGTAATTTTGGGGTTGTTCGTTTGGGAAACAATAATCCTGTCAAGGTCATTGGAAAGGGGGTTATTCGGGTCAAAGCAACGGACGGGACTGTTTTGCGGCTACGTGATGTGCGACATATTCCGGATTTGAAGAGGAACTTGATTTCCATAAGGCAACTTGATAAGGAGGGTTGTGTGGTGACCTTCGGTTGTGGGACATGGAAGGTAAACTGCGGAGCTAGCTTGGTGGCTCGTGGCGGCGTGGAAAATATGTTGTATACCACATGCAACATGAGTCGTTGGGGGAAACGAAGGCGCATCCCAATGATGAATGGTGGTGGCCGAGATCGCCATGGTGGGAGAAATTTCATGAAACGGTATGTTGGTAGAAAATTGGGTAATGAAGTCGGCCGACGCGGAGCCAATTTGGCCAACATGGGAGCGGGATCTAGAACGGTGATGCGATGGGTTGCAAAGAACACACAGAGGTTCCAAGCTTGTGATTGTGTGGGGCACGTGGATTCGCGCTGTTCAGGATCGATAGTTAGCAAGCAAGTGAGCGGGGATGTGCAGGGAGGATCATTCAGAATGAAGACTCGGAGCATGGTAGAACCGACAGTTATGTTGAAGCGTAGCTCAGCTTCAACTCACTTGGATAACTAGACAAGAGGCCGGGCGCTACCAACGCAATAGCTGGCCACTGAAATTTGTTTCAAGAGAGGAATCATGGATGGTTTGTCTCCAGGTGGGAGATTGTTGGGATGTGGAGTCAAAACCATGGATAAAGGAATTTGAACCGCGGTCGGAGGAGTTGGTGAGATCAAGGAGTGTTCAAGTCGTCGGAGTTTCTGGACAGGAGAGCGGCCGCGCTAGGCCCAGGGCGGGCGCGCTGGAGGCATGGACAAAGGCGTTGAACTCTCACGGGACGAGCTTGCGCGACCGCGGCCGGAAGGAGAGGGCGGCCGCGGCAGCCATGAATACGGGCGATTTGGTTTCCTATCTTGACGAGATCTCCTCTTGCTTGGTGGTTCCTTTTGGTAGTAATATTTGGAAGGTCTTGTGAAGAAAGAAGATTACTTTCTTGAGTAGGAATTCTTTTATTACTAGGATTTGATTTATTGTTCCCTATAAATACATGTGATAGCCTAGAAACAAATTGTAACATCTGAAAATATTAGAGAGAATATTTTGGCTTGGTAGCATCCCCGGACGTAGTTGTTGTTGCAACGAACCGGGTTAACAATTCTTGTGTGTTCCTTTGTGTGTGATTTACTTTTCGTGTGTGTTGCTCTTATTATTACTCCAAGCTTGGGCCATTCCGCTGCGTGAATTCACAACAGTATTGCCTGTTGGATCCTATGCGTGTTTCTATTTCGTGTGAAATAAAATGTGATGTCTAAAATGCTTTTATTACAGTCTTTTCTGCTCTATGCTATGCTCAGATCCTAAACTGGATTCACATCGATTTAAAGATATTCTTGATGAGACAATATCTACAGGTGAGGCTTCTGTTAGCACTTCTAGGTATTTCCCTAATATTTTTAATGACCACTTAACGCCTTTCTGTTAGCACTTCTTGTACTGGGTATTTCCCTATTTTTTAACTACACTTAACGCCTTTCTCTGGCTTGTAGGAACACTGAAGTCTACCAAAGCATATCAGAAATGGGCTAAACAAGTGTCTGAAACGCAACCACCAACGAAACCTTTAAGGCGTAGAGGAAAGTGAGTCTTCTAACTTAGTGTCTCTTCTTTGTGCTCTTTCTTTTGTGTAAGAAATATAAGATTCACTGCAAACTTATAACACTTTGAACACATTGCAGAGAAAAGAAAGAGTCAGACAGTTTATATGCTTTAATCTCTCAACGCCAAAGCGAGAGGAAAGGTCGTCTAGATTCCATGTTTTCATCTCTTATTAACAAATATGGTGGAGACCAACAACCATCATCAGAACCCACTGACGAGGAATTCGAAGCTATCCAGAAAAAACTCGAAAAACAAAAGTCCTCGAGAAAATAAAAACCAAAGTAACAAACTCGAACAATTGTGACTTGCAAGTACTATTTTTTGTGTGTGTGTGTGTGTGTGTGTGTGGTGGTGGTGGTGGTGGGGGGTTGTTACAAAGAGTTATCATGCCCATTTCCACCATGGTGTGCTTAGTAAAACCATTTAACTAAAGAAATTGCATTAAATATGTAAGCTACTCATTGCCTTCTACAATATTTGTCATTTCTTTTTTAGCTTAATTCAATTTTGTCATATCTCTGGGATTCGTAAATATCCCATATCACTACTATATATAACAGACCACATCCTACATGAAAAGTAATGTCATCTTGGTTATTTTGAGATTACGACGTTTCAATACAGTTTTATATAAACTCATAACACCAAATCTCATTATCACGCCGTTGGGAATTAGCCGGATACTATCCCGACAAGTCGTTTGTCCGTGGTTTCAGACCCTATTAGCTGGATTACAACCTATTATATTACTGTACTAAATCTGATTCGAAATGATTTCCGCATCATCTGTCATTTCTTATTTTAGCTTAATTGAATTTCGTTCCAAAATTTTGATTCTCCATATTAAGGTTGACCAAAATTTTATATGAACCAAAAGTTACCATAAATTACGGAGTAACTTTTATTCACTTCTATAATTTTATAAAATAAAATAGATTAGTTCAGAGTTTGAGACTTTGAAACGGAGTAACTTTTATTCCCTTCTAAAATTAATAATATCGAGATCGATGAAATTTATTAATTTATATAGTTATTAATTTATTGATTAATTGATAAGTATTAATTTAAAGAGTTTTTAACCGATTCGACAAATTTCAGAGATATCCGTACAAACTAAATTCATTGCAAGTATATAATAAGTTGAAATACATTAACGTCTAAAACTTTTCAAAACTTTGTAATACGATTCAAAAACACAATATCGGAACTATGAGATGCAATAAGAAAAATTAGAGATAAATCCAACTAGATTGGAACTTTAAAAAGAAAATAAACAATTATCGGGTCATATTTTCACTAAATAATAATGATTATTTTTTCAATTTTAAGAATCATTAATTAATGATATTTGTGGGACATAAAACTATAAAGGGGACTTTCGGAAAAATTATTATTTTGTTATTATATTGAATGTGTAATTTTTTCAATTGATAAAAGTTGGGATCTTACGAATTTATTATTTTAAAGTGTTTATAATTTATTGAGTATTAATTTATAAAGTTTTTACCGACGTACCGGCTAGGTGGGTAAGTGGTTCGGTTCAAATCGCGATTTGGAACCGAACCAAACAAAACCACACGGTTTAGTTCGTTTTTCAAACAATAGTGGTTTGGTTTGTTCTGCGGTCTGTACCCACAAATCACGGTTCGAGACAGTGAGGCCGAGCCACCAAACCGAACCGATAAACCAACCACCAAACCGTTCAATATTAACTGTAGATCTAAATATCTTTCATCTCCACCTCATATTTAGATTTGAAAACTTCTAATTATATTAATGAGTTATAACCCATAACCTTTTTTCTTTTGGTTAATCTTTATGTAATAATGTTAATTCATTTTTAGCAAATATTATTACAAGTACTCAAATTGATTGTTGTTATCATAAACATTAAAGAGTAGGTTTCTGGAGAAACGCGTTTCTCCATAATTTACGGAGAAACGTGTTTTTCCAAAAAAAAATAATTTTTTTTTCATTCAATAATATTTTTTTCTGGATATCAGTCTCAAGGGTTCTGGATATCCAGAACATTGAATATTGATATCCGTAAGCCTTGGGACGGATATCCAAAAAAGATTTGGGGCCAAGACCAAGGCAAATTCTAAATTTACAGTTACGGATATCACTTTCATAAAGTTCTGGATATCCAGAACATTGAATATTGATATCCAGAAGCCTTGGAACGGATATCCAGAAAAAAAAATCAAGACCAAGGCAAATTCTAAATTTTTGGATATCACTTTCATAAAGTTCTGGATATCCAGAACATTGAATATTGATATCCAGAAGCCTTGGGACGGATATCCAGAAAAAAAAAGGCAGTTTTAAGCGCCTGTGTGTGGAACGGATTAGGGCTCTGGAAACAGGGGAAGGAGACAGCAATCGGTTCTGGGTCTAGAGAGAGGAACGGTGGGAGTGGTTGTGGTTGGTGCTGTTGGTAAGAGAGAGAGAGAGAACGAGTGATGAATTGGTTGTTGTTGGAGGTAGAGCAGTGATGGGCAATTGCGGTGGATTTGGGTTGCCGGCAAATGGGTTTAGGATAGGGGAGGAGGCAATCGGTTTTTGGGGAGATTTGAAGTGGGAGACACGGCTATTACCGTCGCCGGTGAATAGGTGCAGAGAGAGAGAGGACCGGTGGTGGTGAAGAAGGCCTTTGCGATTGGAGAGAGAAGGGTCGTTGAGGAGGAAGGGGTAGGAAGCGAACGTCGGCGAACTGGTTTCTGGTAGGGAGATTGAAAGGGATTGGAGCGCCGGTGAATCGGTTTAAGGAGGGAGAGGACTGGTGATGGGCTTGGCCGGAGAGGGAGATCGAAGAAGACGATGCTCTTTGGGAAACCGGTGTTTGCGTCTAGAGAGAGAAGTTTTGTGTGTGCGGAACACGTTTCTCCATAAATTATGGAGAAACGCGTTTCTCAGCAGATTTTGGCAACATTAAAACACAATTTCATTTAAATTTTGAATCTTTTCTGTATGCTATGTATGAAAAATTCAAACAAACGTGAAAATGAATTATGTAGTGTGAAACCATGTTCTAATTAATGGTTTAAATCATGTTCTATTTCATGGTTTGAACTGTGGTTTAAACCGTGGTTCGTACCGTAAAATAAACCGCAGTTTGAACCAAACCGAACAAAACCATGGTGATTTAGTTCGGTTCGATTTGAATTTTTTCATGGTTCGATTCGATTTGAGATTTTTCCAAATTGATTACTAGTGGTTCGCTACATAAATTGGCCTAAACCGAACCAAATCGAACCATTTAGACCCATAGTATCAGCTAAGGGCATCCTTACTTGTAAACTCCTTCAAGGGGTTTATGAGTCTGCCACATCACCACATTTTACTTCCTCATTTTTATAAACCTTTAACAACTTTTTTTTTCCTATAATCATAAATCTCTACAAAAGCTTTTTAGAGACACCTTTTTTAATAAAATTAATTTTTTTTTGTTAAACAATATAAAATTAATTATTTATTTTGAGACAATAAATTACTGTTTTTTTTTTAAATCAAAATGTTCAATTTGTGAAAAAAATAATTCGGAAAAAGCTATCAGAAAAAACTGCTCCATCACAATGTGCCCTAAATGTGTGTCTTCTTATGCCTTGAAGGTCAATTTTTGGTAGGTATTGTAGTGATGAAATAGACCATATGTCATGCTCAAGTTTAACGTAGAAAAGGCAATGTGAAAGCAAAACGTTACTTTTTTTTTTGATACCTGTGTTTTCCAGCCTTTGCTGACTAAGTCCTGGACCACCGGTCACCGGCAATGCTGCTTCCTTTACCACTCGGTTGTGCCCCGGGCAAAGCAAAACGTTACTTGTGCTTTCCCTTAAAGGTTTTGAATAATTCAGTTTCGAGACGTTATGTTGAAATGAAGATTACTTTATTTATTTGCCTGAAAAAATAGGGATATTTATATTTTTATAATTATTTTAATCAAATTTTAATCATAAATTTATTTATTTTTAATTATAATCTATATAATTATGAAAATAATTATTAAAATCATGTTGATTATATTTCTAATGAGAATTAATGATAAATTTTTAGAAATGGTCATAATTTCAATTGAGTTGACAATAAAAATTAAAGTGAAATAATTTTTAGATAAATAAAATATAATATTATACATGCGTTATTAATAGGAATATCTAATTTTCTTATTTTTTTTCAAGAACTAATTATTTATTTTGATATAAAAAAGAAAAATTTTCATTTAAAAAATTTATTTAGTTTTTTTTATACAATATCTCACCTTAGAAGGCGAGAAGAGGTTCAAAACTTAACGCTTATCGGAGGTGAATTCTGACTTTATCATCGACTTAGTTAAACTATGATTATATGATTTCTAATATGAAAAAAGGTCGGTGGAAAAAGAAAGACATGGGCAATCGAAAGCAAACACGCCAAAGAATAACGAGTCAATACGTGTCAATCACTCACTGGAAAACCGTATCCGACCGTTGTCAATTATCCCCGCTTTCACATTTTGAGCGGTTTGAAAACGCTAACATGCATCCGGCTGTCTCCATGGGCCCCACCTGAAAATCCTCCTATAAATACCCTCCTCTGCTCCTTGAAACATAAACACAAGTCAAGCAAATCCCTCACTCTCCATTCTCAACAATCACAAATTCATATCAAATGGCGCAAATTAGTAGTATCTTCATGATCACCAACTGAAATTATTCGGGATCGCGCAGCGAGGCTGCGGCGAGGCGGTTGTCTTTCGCGGATGTTTGGGATCTCGCTTTCGGGAAGGAGAGGAGTCGCCACGCGCACTACCAGAAATAGGTGTTTTAGCGACGGAAAAAACAGCGACGGAAGCATTCCGTCGCTATTTAGCGACGAAAATTAAGATTTAGCGGCGGAATTATTTTGGCGTCAAATTTAGCGACGGAATTTAATTCCGCCGCTAGATTCCGACGCTAAAATGAATATTCCTCGAATATTCGTTTAATTACCGCCACTATTTTGGCGCTTGATTTACCGACGAAATATTCTGCCGCTATTTCAATATCAGCGACGGAATTATTCCGCCGGTGAAAATATATTATTTTTTTATTTTTTTATTTTTTTATTGATCAGCGGCGGAAATATTCCGTCGGTGAAAATACAATATTTTTTATTTTTTTTTGAAATATTACACCGACGGAAAATTTCCGCCGCTGATAAATTAAAAATATTAATTAATCAGCGGCGGAAATATTCCATCGGTGAAAATAAAATATTTTTTATTTTTTTTTAAATATTACAAAGACGGAATATTCCGTCGCTGATTAATTAATTTTTTTAATTAATCAGCGGCGAAAAAATTCCGTCGGTGAAAATAAAATGTTTTTTTTTTTTGAAATATAACAACGACGGAATATTTTCGCCGCTGATTAACTAATATTTATTAATTTATCAGCGACGGAATATTCCGTTGGTGATTATAAAATTTAATTTTTATAAATATTATTTTTGAAAAAATAAATAAATCATAAATATTTATTAATTTTAACATGAAAATTAATAAATCATCAATATTTATTAATTTTAATTTAATAAATATCATTCTTTATAATTATATAAAATATGAAAATTATTTTAAATTACTGTCAAAAAAATAAGTATGGGTCAATAAATATTATTTTGAAAAATATAAATAAATCATAAATATTAATTAATTTTAATTTAATAAATATATCCTATACACTATACCCTATACCCTATACACCATACCCTATACAATATACACTATATACCTTATACCCTATACCCTAAACCCTAACCCCTAAGCCCTAACCCCTAAACCCTAAACCCTAAATCCTAAACCCTAAACCATAAACCCTAACCCCTAAACCCTAACCCCTAAACTGGCCCTAAACTCTAAACCCTAAACCCTAAACCTTAACCTCTAACCCCTAAACCCTGACCCCTAAACCCTAACCCCTAAACCTTAACCCCTAAACCATGCTTTGGGATACAATGTTTATACTTTTAATTACGTTGGTTGTAGAGTTGGGCATTTTAATTCCCTCTCATTGATGTAATTTTTTCTATCATCAATAAAAGCTCCCAGGTGTCGTCCTGGTTCTTAAAAAAAAAACCCTAACCCCTAAACCTTAACCCCTAAACCCTAAACCCTAAACCCTAACCCCTAAACCCTAACCCCCAACCTAAATCCTAACCCCTAACCACAGCCCTAAACCCTAACCCCTAACCTTAACCCCTAAACCCTAAACCTTAACCCCTAAATCTTAAACCCTAACCCCTAACCCCTAAACCCTAAACCCTAAACCCTAAACCCTAAACCCTAACCCCTAAAGCCTAACCCCTATAGTGTATAGGATATAGTGTATAGTGTATAGGGTATAGTGTATAGTGTATAGGGTATAGGGTATAGAGTATAGGGGTATAGGGTATAGGGTATAGTGTATAGGGTATAGGGTATAGTGTATAGGGTATAGTGTATAGGGTATAGGGTATAGTGTATAGGGTATAGGGTATAGGGTATAGGGTATAGTGTATAGGGTATAGGGTATAGTGTATGGTGTATAGCGTATAGGGTATAGTGTGATAGGAGTATAGGTATAGTGGTATAGGGTATAGGGGTATAGGAGTATGGGGTATAGGGTATAGGGTATAGTGTATAGGGTATAGTGTATAGGATATAATGTATAGGGTATAGGGTATAAGGTATAGGGTATAGTGTATAGTGTATAGGGTATAGGGTATAGTGTATGGTGTATAGCGTATAGGGTATAATGTATACTATATATGGTATAGTGTATAGGGTATAGGGTATGGGGTATAGGGTATGGGGTATAGGGTATGGGGTAAAGGGTATAGGGTATAGGGTATAGTGTATAGGGTATAGTGTATGGTGTATAGTGTATAGGGTATAGTGTATAGTGTATATGGTATAGTGTATAGGGTATAGGGTATAGGGTATAGGGTGTAGGGTATAGGGTATAGGATATAGGGTGTAGGGTATAGGGTGTAGGATATAGTGTATAGGGTATAGGATATAGGGTATAGTGTATATGGTTTAGGGTATAGGATATAGGGTATAGGGTATATGGTATAGGGTATAGGGTATAGCATTTAGGATATAGGGTATAGGGTGTAGGGTATAGTGTATAGGGTATAGTGTATAGTGTATAGGGTATAGTGTATAGGGTATCGGGTATAGGGTATAGTGTTTAGGGTATAGCGTTTAGGGTATAGGGTATAGCGTTTAGGGTATAGGGTATTATAGGGTATAGGGTATAGGGTATGGTATAGGGCATAGGGTATATTGTATAGGGTATAGTGTATAGGGTATAGGGTATAGTGTATAGTGTATAGTGTATATTGTATAGTGTATAGTGTATATTGTATAGTGTATGGTGTATAACGTATAGGGTATAGTGTATAGTGTATATGGTATAGTGTATAAGGTGTTGGGTATAGGGTATAGCGTTTAGGATATAGGGTATAGGGTATAGGGTATAGTGTATAGGGTATAGTGTATAGTGTATAGGGTATAGGGTATAGGGTATATGGTATAGCGTTTAGGGTATAGCGTTTAGTGGTATAGGGTATAGGGTATAAATCATAAATATCATCATGTTTTATATAAAAACAATGATATTTATTAAATTAAAATTAATTAATATTTATGATTTATTTATTTTTTTTTAAAAAATAATATTTATTGACTCATATTTATTTTTTTGACAATAATTTAAAATAATTTTCATGTTTATATAAATAAAAACAATGATATTTATTAAATTAAAATTAATTAATATTTATGATTTATTTATTTTTTCAAAATAATATAATATTTATTGACTCATACTTATTTTTTGACAGTAATTTAAAATAATTTTCATGTTTTATATTAAATTAAAATTAATTAACCTCGGCGACGGAATATTCCGCCGCTAAATATTGATTTTAGCGTCTAATTTAAATTCCGCCGCTATAATTAATGTTTAGCGGCGGAATATTCCGTCGCCAGGTTACATGCCATGTCAATCCGCGTGATTACGTATTTATCAGCATGAATAACAATGACTTGACTTCCGTCGACTTATAATGATATATAAATAAAATTTGACGCCCTAATTACATCAATCTGTAAACTCTCTCTCTCTCTCTCTCCCCGCTTTCTCTCTCTTCCTGCTATTTGCTCGTCTCCGTTTCTCCTTCCTCGCCTCGCCCTTGGTGTTATGCCCTAGCCTGGGCCGATTGATAGACTTATGTGTTGACATTATTTATTATTATATGAGATGTTTATTATTTGATTATTATATGTTTTGTATATTTGTTTATAATAATCTCTCATTCCTAATTATTAAGAGAATAAATTAGTATAATTGTCAATGGATAATCATGTGATGATTATATGCATAAGAGATGCACATTGAAATTATGGTACTATAGAGAACAAGTTGATCAAGAACCCGCATGACCCGTACGAGATTTATGTCATGGTCAAAATGTCATACTTAAATCTCACACTTCATTTATTTCCTAGGTTATCGTGACCTTACATATGATGAAAGTCATGTTTGATTTTAGTCAAACGATATCTTAACACGATATCTATAAAGACTATCATTGGCATGATCTGGATTCATGATGGGAAGGATGATAAGTCAAGAAGGAATTTGTCCCCTGGAAGAGAGATGTTATGCTTGGGCCCCTCGATGAGCAGTGATAATGATGAAAGTGTATGGCCGCATTCAATATGATTGGAATTATCATTATACTCAAGAATCGAGAAAGCATTGAACAATAACAAGTTTGACAAGGACCATGACTTGTGTTCAATATAACATCGTGAGACAAAGGGATAAATGGAAGTACACCATTGGAAACGTGAACTCTTACGTTGCATTATTTGGGTAGACATAATGGCTTGCTAGAGTCCGCTTATGTCTTATGAGGTTCGATATGATCGAACTCATTGCCAACATAATGTAATCCTATTGGGTCACACACAACTAGAATGAATTGGTTAAACCGGAGGAAGAATAGTTGAGAGGTTCGGCTATATATACCCCACAGCTATATATAATTGTGACCGTACGCGCTTGATACAATCGTCTCTCCTAATTAGGAGAAGTATTCTTATTATTGTAGTATAAATACAAGGGTTTTGTCAGACCTAATACCCTAGCCGAAATTTTCAATTAAAATTCACAACAAAATACTCTCAATATTCTTCAAGGTTTTAGATCTAGCAATCATCAAGAAGTTGTTTCTTGAATTCATTCAAAGGTGTGGATACCGAAAAAGTGATCTATTCTGTTTCATCGATCAAGGCCTAGAGTTCAAGCAAAGTTGAAGAACGGTTTGTGATTCGATATCACATATCAAATCGATTTTCGATAGCTCAAGACCTGAAAGCGTTTCAAGGTTGTCAAGGTTGGTTTAATTCTATCTCATAGGTATTTAAATTAATTGTATAGAACGGATCCTAGGGCTTTTTTTTATGTTTTAATGCTTTTTTCCGCCGCGCATGGACCCGCAAAACCCAACACGCCGGCTAAAGTCCGGTCCCACTCGCCGTCGCATCTCCACCGCTGATCTCTCCTTCCACGCGCCGTCCACCTCGCCGGTCCACAAACACGACTGCCATCCCTATCAATCAAGAATGCACGAATTGAACAAGGTCAGAATCTCGATCAATTTAATCAAATTGTACCTTTTCATCTATGAGGATTTGGGTTCGTTCTTGAAGAAATTTGAGCATTTCAGTATGATGTTTGATTTAAGAAATTTGAGTACAAATTGATTTTGTGATGTTTTTATATACGTATTTTTAAATTGATTTTGTGATGAAAATTCTACAAATCCGTGTTTATATTAAACAATAGTTGTAATCTTGAGATTTCCGCAAGTGTAAAATTAGATCTGAGTTTTTATGTGCACTGATTGACATACATGTGTGTATGTTTGTGATGAAAATTCTACAAATCTTGTTATTGCAGTTTAAATTGATTTTGTGATTGCACCGATTAAATTGATTTTGTGATGAAAATTCTACAAATCTTGTTATTGCATTGATTATATACCCTTTGCCATGATGAATCTATGCTATTTAGATGGCTGAATTCAAGTGTTATGAAAGTGCATGCTTTAGCTACTTGAATGTTGATTGGCTATATCCAAAACTTGCTAAGTTTTCTTGCTCAATTGTTAGTGGGCTAGTATATTGTATTGATTATAAATCGAAGTTTTTACAAATTACTAGGAATCAGCTTGAAATTGGTTTTTTTTTTTTTTTTTTTTTTAAATTGGTTATTGCATGATTGGTAATTGGCTTTGGCTTTGTATAGTTATAAATGTGTTTGAATTCATATTATTGTATGATTTGTTTCAAAACTATAATGACAAGCTTGCTTACCTTTTGCTCTACTTATATGATTCAACACTTATTTCGAAATGCAAACTTTTAGTATGAATTTCTATAGACGATCGCCTAATACTTAACATTTATAGACCCGTTCATTTTAGTTGGTTCGGATTGTATCTATGGAGAAAGACAAACTTAATTTTCATAATCAAATATTTAACATGTTATATTTAGTAAACATAACATGTTACATATTTAGTAAACATAACATGTTACATATGCAACAATTAGTGGTTCTAGATCCCATTTTGGGGCGATTGACGGCATCGCGGACGGTGATGTATATCGCCCACGTTTGAGCGCCTGATATCAGTCCTGGCACCCTAGATGCACCTAGGGTAATAATCAATTTAGTTATACCGAATCGTAAAAGACAAAAAGAAAACGATATGTTAGTAATATTAACGAATAGAAGAAAACATATGCCACTATAAAGAAAACGATAAATAACCGTACTCATAATCAAATAAACATAACATGTTATATTTAGTAAACATAACATGTTACATATGCAACAATTAGATAAGTTACTAAATATCTAATTTTCAAGTCTTTTAAAGTCAAAGGGGAGGAAGGGGGTGAATGTCTCAATAATGTAACATATTCAACTGCATACTACCTTAGTGGTTCTAGATCCCATTTTGGGGCAATTGACGGCATCGCGATTGACTTTGATGTATATCGCCTACGTTTGAGCGCCCGATATCAATCCCGGCACCCTAGATGCACCTTAGGGTATTGTGGTTGGTGGTTAACATCTTAAAATATATTTAGTAAACATAACATGTTACATATTTGATTATGATAACATGTTACATATACGCAACAATTAGATAAGTATTTAAATATCTAATTTTCAAGTCTTTTAAAGTCAAAGGGGAGGAAGGGGGCGAATGTATCAATAATGTAACATATTCAACCGCACACTACCTTAGGTGGTTCTAGATCCCATTTTGGGGCGATTAACGTCATCGCGGACGGTGATGTATATCGCCTACGCTTGAGCGCCCGATATCAATCCCTGCACCCTAGATGCACCTTAGGGTATTGTGGTTGGTGGTTAACATCTTAAAATATAAATAAGATGAGAGCCTTTTCACCCTTTCAACTATCAAAATCCGTCCATCTTTGATCAAGAAAGATAGAGCAAATGTTCTCTATTTATTTGAGCAAAAAGATTTTCTGTTTAATAAGAGTTTTCAGCTTTAGCTTGTCCTCTTCTCTCTAAGGATCTCAAACATCATGTTTTTTTAGTCAAGGATGTCTGTCGTTTACTCTTCACTGGTGTTATACGGTCACAAGTAAAAACAAGGTAACGATATAACACCAGTGAAGAGAAAAAACATAATTTTCCTCCAATTTTTCAATCTTGCAACCGTGAGATTGAGGCAACACCGCCACTTTCAAGCTCATGAGGAAGATTCGCAATCGGATCTTGAGTAAATGGAAGGTGGAGATTGAAAAATTGGAGGAAAGTTCTGTTTTCTCTTCACCGGTGTTATAATCGTTACCTTGTTTTTACTTGTGACCGTATAACACCAATGGAAGAGTAAACAGCACCTTCACAAACATGGCTGTTATGTTTGAGATCCTTAGAGAGGAGGACAGTGAAACTGGAAATTTTTTTTTTTAAACAGAAAATCCTTTGCTCAAACAGTCGAGAACTTGTTTGTTCTGTCTTTCTTGGTCTAAGATGAGATAGGGTTTTGATAGTTGTGGATGAGAACGACTCTCATTTTGTTTATAAATGTTAATTTAATTTATCATTGTAAAATTATATATTTTACAACAAAGAATTAAACAGGCACTTAAAGGATAGAGTAGGTGGTTAGGTAGGGACACCATTATCCTTTAGTTTAGTTTGAACTAGAGCTCAAGATTTGTTGATACTAAGAAGCCAACCCTAATTCTAAACCTAATTTTAAATATTAACAATTTACAATTATTCACAATATTAATAGGTAAAAAATCCCAAGAAATTTCTGAATTTAAGGCAAAGATGGAGCATTACAATGGAGAAATTGTTTCCCGAGAGTATCAATTTCAACAAGACATTCTTGAACTCTCGCGCTTTCACCAAAAACAACACCGGAAACTTATTGATAGGAGGTATAGCATGCCATGCATCTGGTCTCTAAAAGATTGGAAGATTGATTGGGATCTGCTCCGAGCTGCTTCGTGCTTTTGGGATTCGGAGCGACATGTATTCACCCTATCGTACAACGATCTGATGCCAACGATGGAGGATTTTCGAGCACTGACCGGTGTGGCTGAGTCGAGGAATGTGGCATTTCCTCGAGACAGACGATCAGTTATAGAGCAACTATCTGAATTCTTGGGATTATCAGCAGACTGGGTATCGGGCATTATCGTTGACGATAGATTCATAGACTTGACTCATATAGCCAGATTGAGTCGGACCAGCCTCGGACTGTTTGATCTATCCACTTCCTTAGATATATTCATGTTGCTAATTGTCTTCGCGCACTACTTCGCGGCTACATCGGAGTGTGTCACTACGCCGTTAGAGATCATCAGCACTGAGAGGTGATCGAGGAGTTGACATCCGGCATATTCAACTGGCAGACAGGGAGCGATGGACATCATTCCACTGTTGCTAGCGGAGACATACCACGGCATTGATAGATTAGCCAAAGGATCCGAGTACATGGGTTCAGGCAGCCCCAAATTACTATCATTGTGGCTATATGAGAGATTGCGCTTGATCTCGCCACTGCCAGAGGGGCAGACGGCATTACCTTGGGTGACTGGATAGGGCAGGATATTGAGGGATGCCGCTACTGAGATTTGGCATAGGAGGTTGGCCTTGGCCCGATATGAGACCGCAAACCTGTACTATTGGATTCCGGCATGGGGATTGCAGACTATGAGAGATATTCAGGGACGGTCAGTGATTGTCCGACTTCCGGGACTACATGTATCATCCTTTTGCATTCCATCTCTAGTGAGCAGATAGTACGGATACCCACAGCAGACCATTCAGACTTTGAGAGAGCAGTTGACGACTAATACCATGCCGATGATTATGACTGAGCCTCAGACTACACATTTATTTGGCAAAGCATTTCTAGAGGGCTTTCTTCCGATACGACCACTACTTCGTCAGACTAGAGGTAGCACATTTCTGACCACTGAGTATCTGATATGGTACGAGGAGCAGCAAGGTCCTGTACAGCTGATGATAGAGGCTCGATGCCGAGAGTATTTTGGGGCAGACTATTCTTCCAGCCGGACATTAAGAGATATAGAGGCCAAGAGCAACCCTGATGAAATCACTGGCGACATTGCAGCAGATTATGAGAGATGGGAGCTTCGGAGAGATGTTTTGAGAAATGATCTCAAAGTGATAGCTCGCAGGGAGGCCTTGAGGCAGGAAAGAGCAGTACTGAGAGCTACCAGACTGATTGATCCACTAGCTCACACGATACCTGAGCCAGGACGAGGTCAGACTGACTTTTTCGACATACTTAGACCAAAGACCTCCCGGGGACCGAGTCGGAGGAAGAGTAGAGATTCGAGTTCGGGAGCGGGAACGAGTTCCTAGACACTTTAAGAAGACCTGTTAATATATTGTTAAATATGAGTTAGAAGCTTTATATTTATTTTAAGAAGATCTGTGTTGCTTTTAAGTTTGTAATTCAAATTTAGGGAATGATAATACGTTAATTACTTCTAAACTGTTAATATATTATGAAATCCAATAATTATTAACATCCCAATTTTGTTTCATCCGTCGATTAAATTGAGTGTACGTATAATATATGGATTGCAATGCAGGAGTGATGTACGTTAACTATGATCGTAGTTGGATGTACAAGCGAAAGTTGTCGAATCATTCCAGTATCAATATTGAGTTTTATAGAGGGTTGATGGGGTTTATTGAATTTGCTCAATCAAATAAAACCAGTCACATGGATAAAGATGGTAAGATTAGGTGTCCATGTACCATCTGTTGTAATGTCAAGTATCTAAGCTTGATCGATACTCAGAAACATCTTTTGCGTAACGGGTTTGAAGTTGGGTACAAACGGTGGACCCGTCATGGTGAGCTGAGATTGCGCACAAATGTTGCGAATAATCCCCCCGGGAATATTCATGTACCTCTTGAACCCGAACCTATTATTCAGGACAATGAAGAACCACCTTTGAATATGGAAGATATGGTTAGGGATGCAAGGTCCCGAATTCGATTGGTCGTAGAACCAACAAAGAAGAACCAACCCCTGCAGCCAAAAAATTTATTGATGCTATGGACTCTGCAAAAGAGAAGGTCTATCCAGGTTGCGAGACCAGTGTGTTGGAGGCTGTGGCTGAGCTCCTTAACATAAAGGCTGATTGCAATATTAGCCAGTCTGCTTATAATCGTATCATGAATGCAATTGAGCGGATGTTGCCGAAAGAGAATAAGATGGTTACAAACTTTTATGAGACAAAGAAGTTGGTTGGGCAGATTGGGCTATGTTATGAAAGATTGATGCGTGTAAGAATGACTGCATGCTATTCTACAAGGAAGATTCACAGAAGACAGAGTGTTCAATTTGCAGACAAAGTAGATATAAGCCAAATCGGAGGGGGAGTTTAAAACACAAGAAAAACAGACCACATAAGCAGTTGCGTTACATGCCATTGATTCCAAGACTGCAATGCCTCTACGTGTCTAAATCTACTGCAGAGGCAATGCGTTGGCATAAGGAAAGTTTGCGTGAAGAGGGTGTGTTGATTCATCCCAGTGATGGGGAGGCATGGAAACACTTTGATGAGACTTATCCTGACTTTGCGTCTGAAGCAAGAAATATATGGTTATGCATCCGCTTCCGATGGTTTCAATGCGTTTGGTCCCGAGGCAAAATCTTACTCTTGTACGGTTATAGCCACTGTCTACAATCTTCCGCCCTGGGGTTGTGTATGAGTGATCCCTACACGTTCTTGTCGTTATTCATCCCCGACCCAAACAGCCACTCGGGAGGAACATTGACGTCTATCTCCGACCTTTGATGGACGAATTGAAGACTTTGGGAGGATGGGGTCGAAACGCGGGATGCTTTCAAGCGAGAGAATTTCAGCATGAAGGCTGCGTTGATGTGGACAGCTAATGACTTCCCCGCATATGGGATGTTATCGGGTTGGAGCACCCACGGGAAGTTGGACCGCCCGATTATGAGCGACACAAAGTCTTCACGCCACGCACTCGGAAACCATGTTGCCTGATTGCCATAGACAGCACCCACGGGGGAAGTTGTCCGGTATTGTATGAGTGACACAAAGTCTTTCACGCTCACGCACTCTGAAAACCATGTTGGTTCGATTGCCATAGACAATTTCTTCCGGAGGAGCACCCATTCAGACCCATAAGAATGCGTTTAAAAAGAACAAGATTGACCATGATGAGGCCCCGATTCGTTTAAGTGGTGACACGGTCTAGGAAGGTATCTACATTACCGATCCTCGGTAGGGGAAAAAAAGTTTTCGAAGACCAAAATACAAGGGTTTGGGACTACCCATAACTGGATCAAGAGGAGTATATTTTGGGAGCTGCCATATCTTGGAAAACAAATCTCATTCGACATAACCTTGCACGTGATGCACATTGGAGAAGAATGTATTCGATAATGTTTTTAACACGTTGATGGATTTCCAAGAGAACAACTAAAGACAATGAAAAAGCTCGAATGGACTTGCTTAAGGAAATCATGGTAAGCGCCTCTTGGCCTTAGACTTGGTATACGTCAATGGTAAAACCAGGTTATACCGATGAAAACTCCAATACGTGCTTACAAAGGAAAAGAAGCTCCTCCCTCCTTGAGAATGGCTCGAAGGATTTAAGGCTTCCCGGATGGTTACGCATCTAACATTGGTAACCGCTGTCAATGTAGAAGGAGGGGAAAGTGCGGGGTTTGAAGAGTCACGATTGCCACGTTTTGCTTGGATAGGCTACTTCCGATTGCTTCCCGGGGTCTCTTGCCCGACAATATCACGGGTGGCGTTAACAGAGTTAAGTGAGTTTTTCCGGAAGCGTTAACATCGACCACACTTTGCGTGCTGATCACATGAAAAAGTTTGAGAGGAGAGGCATCGTGAGTGACTTTGTGCAAACTTGAGAAGATATTTCCTCCTTCATTCTTTGACATTCTATGGAGCATTTACCGTCCACTTGGCATAACCAAGCCTAGAGTCGGTGGTCCGATTCAATACGGAGATGGATGTAGCCTCCATTTGAGAGGTATCTAGGCCAATTGAAAAGGAGGAAGATGAAGCAATAGGGCCATGGTCGAAGGCCTCAATTTTCAGGAGGCCGTTATTATAGATGAGATTGTTGCCTTTGTCGGAACATATTTTCCTCCACTGATGTTGATACTGAGATTGACTAAAAGAATTGGCCGCAATTACGATGGTGGTTGTCTCTGGTCTAAGGGAAACATCTCTGCATTTTCATCCCCCCGGTCGGTTTCTTTGCGAAGCAAACGGGTTAGAGTACGCGTAAACGTTAACCGCTGTAAAGACTTTGCCGCGGTCGAAACGTATGTTCTTCTTAGCTACTGCTGACGAGGTTGGGGAATATATCAAGTTAAGTCATTGATGTTATGTTTACGCCCTTCGTCGCATTAAATTATGCATGTTTAATTACCTCGCATTATGAAATGCCTTGTTTAACCCTATTGCGAGAATCAAGTTTGAAGATTTAGCTCAGGTATTTATCTCCTTAAGGTCTTCAAATCGGCAACTAGGACCAGAAAGAGAATTTCCAAATGCTAAAGGTGGAAATATGTAAATATTTCATTTCATTCAAATTTATTCTATACAATTCTTTAAACATTCAATCTTAAAATTGTATTAAATTGGTTAGCAATATTGTCTTATAGATAGCCGAACATCCGGGTGATGCCAAACCTCGCGAGGTTAAGACATTTAGCATCATCTCCTGGGACACTTGGATTAACGTTGCATTTATAGACAATCTGTTATTTCGTGAATGGCTAGCGTGTTTCATACCAAAGCTTACTTGGGCTGCTAAATTGACGTGGCAATAGCTGGTAGTGAAGCTTAAAGGAAACCTTGATTATTATGGCGTCCCGAAAGAAGTAGTCGAGGTGGAGTATTCGGGTAGAAACACTGTTGTCTTGTTCAATTCGTGCTATTGGCGAGATCTGTGCTTGCGTGTTAAGAAGCACACCATATTTCCGTCTTTGCCAGATGTAAAGGACTCGCCCGTACATAATGGCGACGACGCCTTCATCTTAGCATCTCAAGCACAGACAGGTATACATGACTCACTACCCTCGTCCGCGACCCGACGTATGGTGGGTCAGTCTGGATGACGAAGGCTAGGGAGCAATGAGCTGGACAACCTACCCTCATCGACACAACTACAGAGTTCGTCATTTAAGAAACACCCTATCAAGACGATGAAAATCCAGCCGCACACCTAACGTTTCATCAGCTGAATCATCCATTAGATGATGTCACTCATATTCCTCAAAATGTTGATGAACTCGAGGAGGATATCTTACCAGTGAATTTGCTAAGTTGGTCCTCCGCCTCGTTCAGGTCATCTCGCTGCACATTGATATTGATGAATTTAGAGGAGAGGAAGAGGAAGTAGAGGAAGAGGAAGAGGACGAGACGAGGGAAGAGGACCAGGAGATAGAGAAGAGGGAAGAGGAACCGTAGTTTGACTTTATCAGAGTCCGAAGACGAAGATGAAGAACCCAAGTTTTGTAGTAATTCAGAGTCCAAACATGATTTACGGGGACGAAAGATTAATAATAGTTTAAAGTTTTATATGTGATTGTTAATGCTTTAGTATTATTACAACTTTAAAGATTTATATGTATTGTGAATGCTTTAGTATTATTAATAGTTTAAAGTTTTATATGTATTGTGAATGCTTTAGATTATTAGAACTTTAAAGTTTTATATGTATTGTGAATGCTTTTTAGATTATTATTAATATCCGTCGTTTTTATATATATTGTGAATTCTTTAGATTATTAGGAACTTTAAAGTTTTATACGTATTGTGAATGCTTTATATTATTAATAGTTTAAAGTTTTATATGTATTGTGAATGCTTTAGATTATTAGAACTTTAAAGTTTTAGATGTATTGTGAATATATTGTTTCCTATCAAGTTAAAGTTGTATATTTTAATATTTTTACCGTAATACGATATGAGTTCCAGTAGAAATGGTGCAAGAAGACTTAAGCCCATCTACAACAATCATTACCGGACGCAAACCGGGTCCGTATCCGGTACCGATGATGTCGTTTACCCTTCTACGTAGGCAAATGCTAGCTCCACCTGGGTTGAGACTATACTCGACTACTATCGATTCTCGGTGGGAGGATATTTGTCCGGATATCGTCACATTATGACCAATAAGTAACTCTTCATTGAATTTCATATAAGTTGGTTCCTTTTTATTTTATATATAATTCATTATTTAAGTTAAAATGTTATTGTATAAATATACTGCAGGTTTGCTCATACTGGATACTCCTACCACAGGGACTAAGATTGGGCAATATTGGCGGTCCCGAAAATGACAGAGTATTGGCCCTACCTTGGAAATCATTGCCAATTGAGGCGTAAGGAGGATGCGTGCGGAGGAGTTTAAGGTAATGTGCTTAATGGTTTTTATTTAAAACTTAAATGTTAGTTTGTTAT